>CAUYPO010090371.1:0-13972 GCA_963574435.1 Cheirogaleus major
TCCCAGCTACTTGGGAGGCTGAGGCAGTAGGATCGCTTGAGCCCAGGAGATTGAGGTTGCTGTGAGCTAGGCTGACGCCACGGCACTCACTCTAGCCTGGGCAACAAAGTGAGACTCTGTCTCAAAAAAAAAAAAAAAAAAGAAAGAAACAAACGGGTGACTTTGTTTTATTTTGTCTGGAGGGAAGGGAACCTGGTAGCTAGGTGTATTTTATATTTGTTGCTCCTTAAAGTCACAGAAATAATGGGTGAGTACAAATTCAGAGCAGAAATTATGTGTTTCAAGGTAGTATTAAGTACTTATAACTTTCAAATCTTATTTGTTAGTAGATGGGTTACAAATTAATTGCTCAATCTTTAGTCAAATCAAAATGCATTTGTATTTTTTTTAATTTTTTTTATTTCAGCATATTATGGGGGTACAAATATTACGGTTATGTATATTGCCCATGCCCCCCTCCCCCCTCGAGGCAGAGCCTCAAGCATGACCATCCTCCAAATGTTGCACATCTCACTCATTATGTTTGTATATACCCATCTGCATTTGTATTTATTCATTTGCATGAAGTGAAGCAATTCTTACAATTTTACTTTTTGGGGTTTTTTTGAGGCAGGGTTTGTCTGTGTCACCCCAGGCTGGAGTGCAGTGGCGTGATCACAGATCATTGCAGCCTCCAACTCCTGGGCTCAAGGGAAGCAATCCTCCTGTTTCAGCCTCCTGAGTAGCTAGGATGACAGGCCCTTGCCACCACAAACAGCTAATTTTTCTTATTTTTTGTAGAGATGGGCTCTCACTGTGTTGCCCAGGCTGATCTTGAACTCCTGGCTTTAAGCGATCCTCCCACCTCAAGTTATCCTTCCACTTAGGCCTCCCAAAGTGCTGAGATTATAGGTATGAGCTACTGTACCCGGCCTAATTTTGCTTTTTTAAAACTTTAATTACATTTTATTAAATAAGCATGTAATTGAGTACCTTAATAAAATTTTCAAATACATATAATAAAAACAGAAGTACCAGGAGAATTGTATGGAAAGCTATTTATCTGCCTTATTTTCATTTACTCAAAAAATACTTATTGAGAGCCTCCTCTGTGCCCTGATCTAAACTCTGGGAAAACAGGGAAGCGAGACACTGTCCCTTTTCTCAGTAGAGCCTACCTTGGCAGGGCACACAGACAATCAACAAGTAAATAAGCAGATAAACTAACTTTTAAAGGTGATAGTGCTAAACGAAAATAAAGCAGAGCTAACAGAATAGAGTGGCTAAAGTGGGAGAGAAAGAGGGATTATTTTTTCCATTGCAGGAGATAAAATTTATTAAACAAACACGTATAGTATGCCGCTCTGTGCCCAGTACCGTTTTGAGAACTGGGCATAAAGCATTGAACACAGAAGATGAAATCTCTGTTCTCTACAAGTTTAAGACATTCTATTGATGCAGACTGGACAATAAATAATCAAATCAATATTTAATATGCAGAGTCAGATTTACCATGATACCCCAGGGAGGGCTGGGAATTGATAAGGGCTATAGAATGTTCTAGGTGGCAAGCCAGATTGCAAAAACTATGCATTCTTACATCAGCATTTCTGGTAAGTTGCCTAAAGAAATCTTAGAGGGAAGAACTGAATCTCCAAGGCTCCAGAAATTTGTTATGATTTCTTTTCACATTCTAAATAAATAAATATCTAAAATTCTAAATAAATAAATATTCAATTTCATACTTGATTTTTAATTGTAATTTTTATATTTTGTTTCTTAGCAAAGCCCCCTCTCAAGTTGTACAAACTTCAGGCCCCACAAAATCTGCATGTGCCCATAATAAGATATCAGGTGGTAACAAGTGTTATGAAGAAAAGTAAAGGAGGATGAGGAAGATGGAGTGAGATCATTGTGGGGAGATACTGTTTATATAGGGTGGTCAGCAAAGGCCTCTCTGATAGGGTGACGTTTGTGCTGAGGTGTAAAGGAAGCAAGATTAGAACTTTGGAAACAGTAAGTATAAAGGCCCAAGGGCATATGTACTGTGAGGTTATCTGTACATTTGTTATCAGAAAGGATTTTTCCTAGGCTAAATTAATTCTTTTAGATTATTTTATATCTATAAAATCAAAGAACATTTATATTAATAAATGCATATACTCATTAAGCTATCAATTCATAAGAAATACAAAAGGTGACTTTTCATAAAAACAAGTTCATTTTCTGTAGATGAACCTGGAATTTAGGATTATATAGAGTCTATAGGCTGACTCACATATTCCTGCTTGGTCTTCCATAATGATTATTCCTGAAATCCGAAAATGATTAAGTTCTTTCTATTTCTACTAGTGGCCTTTCTAGCACTCAGCCTCTGAGAACCAGAACAAACCTCTTTGCATCTTCTGTGAGTCATGCAGTTTGCATTGTTCAGAGGCAAAGGAGGCCTGGCAGGAAGAATCTTAGTTCTGTTTTTAGAGTAAACACATCTATTTAATGAAAACAGGCAATGCGTGCATTGAGTGTTATTTTAAGGGAAACAGCACAGAAGGGAGGGATGGGGGAAAACCAAAAGAGATCAAAAGGTTATTAAACAACCTGGAACTAAAATACACTTTTTTAAAAGTTTCCAACCAGAGTATCCTGTTTCTTTGCTGTCTACCTTGTACAAAAAATGGTCATTAGAGAGAGGCATGATGAGTTTAACTAGACTAGCCTACCTGAGGCAGAAGGCAGAGCCTAAGTTTTATTTACTTTTGGATCTTCAGGGCCAAGCACATGGTAGGCACACCATACATGTTTGTGGAATTAATAATTAATGTTAAACTGAGCACTAGCAACCATACTTCTACACTGTCTGGTGATACTTGGGCTCAATTTTATATATAGGCTTCTCATTGTTTTTCCAAAGCTTCCCTACAAAAAAACCCAAGAGGATGAGATGGAGAATTGCCAGGCTCTGCAATACAGTCACAGAAAATAGGAACCTGCTTGACAGTGGGTATTGCAAGGATTACAAGGCTCAAAACCTGGATGGCATGGTTTACAGAGTCTCAGAATGATCACCTTACACAGTAGTGTAAGTTGTTTCCCAGCTGATGTAACTGAGAATGCAGAAGGCAGGGAGCCTGTCATTCTATGTTCCTTTGCCTTGGTGGATATCTCACTTTGCAGAATTGGCAAGAAATGCAAACTTGTGTGTACTCAGGAAGATACAAGGGAGGCAGTGGGAAGCCACATTAACCCTCCTGCATCTCTATCTTGTTATATCCTTTCCTCTGCTGCTTAGTTCATCCAGAATTAAACCAAAGTAAAATCAACTTGAATGATATCCAAGTCTTTATTCTCTCCCTTCCCCAAACCCAGCCCAGAGTCCATGACCTCGTTTTCAGCTTACATTATATTGTCCAGCTCTGTTTCTATAGTAAACACATACATTTAATAAAAGATGACAATTTGTACACAGTGAGTACTATTCTTTTTAAGAGAAGCTATAGGAATATGCTCCTGCCCTCAAAAAGCTGACTGTCTAGTGAGGGAGATAAAAATATAAAAACAATTACTACCTAAAGTAATGTCAAAGTTATGGGATCAAAGACCCATAGTGAACTAAAGGACGTTCATTCCATTTGATGTAATAGTGTGGAATTTGGCCCTTTCACTTATTTTTTAATTAGAATTTTAAAGGGGGGAGGGGGGAAAAGGGCAATATACGTAACCTTAACATTTGTATCCCCACAATATGCTGGGGGAAAAAATTTAAAAAATAAAAAAAAAAAGAATTTTAAAACACAAAGGATTTTAAAGTATGGGATTATTTATCTGAACTAGACCTTCTTTATTAGTACACTACAATATCATGTCCGTACTTCTTTGGGGTCAAGGTAGAAGGCTGTAGAACCTTAATCTCTTGGTGTTGTCTACAGTGGCTCATTAGTCACCTTGTAGGTATGAATGTTCTTTGCCTCCTGGCTGCTACCTTAGCTGGCACTGTGGCCTGGATGTGGTATGAGGGGGTTCACTGAGGTGAGGCCAGAGCCTCTGGCCATAGTCTTGGCCTCCCAGGGTTAGGAGAGTAGAGGGACAGCGAGCACTCCTGCACTGGGAGCAAAGGTCATCAAGCTGTGAAAGCCTGGGGGTTACACTGAGTGAACCCTAATATGTTGGTCCTAGATATTATGGAGTGCCTTTTCATGGATGTAGGAAGCAGTTGTGGATTGGTTGTAATAAAGTATGGAGGCCAGAATTGGACTTAGTCTTAATTCATATATAAAAACAGTAATAAGTACTATAAATGGGGGAAGTGTGGGGTACTACAGAACAAGGGCAACTACCCACAAGAAATGAAGTCTGAATTCAGACCTGAACATGACTTTGACTTGGCTTGTTTTCCCCCCATCCAGTCACTCTCTCATGCCTCACTGCTCTCTTTTCCACAGTCACCAGAAGCTCAAGTTTCCTCCATTATCTCTCTATTCAGCACAGCTGCCTGTCTGACCAAATCCCCTGCCCTATGTGCCTTCTAGAACCCTGAAGTTCCAGATATGTGGTAATCATGATCCCCTGTATTTTTAGCCTCTTTCATCAATGTTTCCTCTGACTCCTTGACCTCACTGTGTGTGATCTGTCAATCTCCTAAGGAGACTGGCTCACGTGTAGGCTTTTCTTTTCTTTTTTGAGACATGGCCTTGCTCTGCCCCTGTACTAAAGTGCAGTGGCATCATCATAGCTCACTGCAGTCTCAAACTCCTGGGCTCAAGCCATCCTCCTGCCTCAGCTTTCCCCAGTAGCTGAGACTACAGGTACATGCCACCACACCCAGCTAATTTTTCTGTTTTTTGTAGTGACAGGGTCTTACTATGTTGCTCAGGCTGGTGTCGAACTCCTGGCCTCAAGCAATCCTTCCATTTCAGCCTCCCAAAGTGCTGGGATTACAGTCATGAGCCACCATGACTGGCCTCACCTATAGCCTTTTCAAGTGAAGTAATTATTCCTCTCACATCTTGTGTACTTCTGGGCCAAAATGTGGGATACTGATTTTTCCTCCTTGCTACCTATGGTCACTTTCAAACTGTTCCTCCTCCTTTCTTCAAAAGCCCCATCTCCTTGTTCCTTCAATCTATTTTTTTATTTTTATTTTTTTGAGACAAGAGTCTCACTCTGTCACCAGAGCTAGAGTGCTGTGGTGTCAACCTAGCTCACTGCAACCTCAAACTCCTGGGCTCAAGGGATCCTTCTGCTTCAGCCTCCCTAGTAGCTGGGACTACAAGTGAGCACTACCATGCCGGGCTAATTTTTTCTATTTTTAGTAGAGATGGGGTCTTGCTCTTGTTCAGGCTGGTCTCGAACTCCTGACCTCAAGCGATCCTCCCACCTGAGCCTCCCAGAGTGCTAGTGTTCCGGCAAGTGTTAACAGCAAGTGTAACAGCTCTTCTCTGCAAGTGTTAACAGCTCTTGACCAGGGAAATAACCGAGCGGCAAGCTGAGAGTCGGAGAACAGCCTTTTTTCTGTCAGCAGGATCAGCCGACTTCTGATCTTCTGGCCCTCCCCTTCCTTGTTCTACTCCAGTTTTTATACCCTTGGTAGGACTCAAAAAGTGTCCAATCAGCAACAAGCTTTAACATCCAATCAGGAACAAGCTATAACATCCAGTCAGCAACAAGCTTTAACATCCAATCAGCAACAGTGGGATTCAAAAAGTACCCAATCAGGATCACACGAGCAGCATGGCTGGAGGACAGGAGCAGGCAGCCGAGCATGGAGGGGGAGTCCCTACTGGATGAGGCCTGGCCCCAGCAGCACCTGCACACCTGCCCACAGCGGCCTCCAGCCGGCCCAGCACCAGCCCCTGGGGATGCAGAGCGGTGGGGAGGCGGCGAGTGGCCGCGTCCCAGCGCCGGACAGTTTTCCCCATCACTAGGATTACTGGTGTGAGCCACTGCACCTGGCCATCCTTCAATCTAATGATCTCCCAGTCACCCCCTCATTCACTGAAGACTTGGCCCTTGGCTCACTGTCTTCTTCATCTTGACTCATGTTGTCATATTTATGCATACAGTCTCCCATCTGACACCTGGGGTCTTCAATCCACTACTTTTTAAAAACTGTTAATTTATGTCTACCCTGTGTTCATCCTCTCCCTTATCCACCTTTCCTAGTTCGTCATTAGGAAAAGCAACTCTACTTCTTTTATAGTCACTTACTCTGCTGAGTAAAACTCCAGGACTTCTCTGGGCCTGCAGCAGAGCTGCTGAACACTGGAACAGTGCCTTAAATCTATGCCTATGGAGCTGAAACGAACACTGAGTATCTGCTTGATAATCCTAAAAGGTTTTCCTAGTAAGATCAATAGTTCACTCTCTGAGTCAACTATTTTATATCTTTTTTTTTCCCTAAAAATTTCAATCCTTCCTCTTTTGGCCCCACTCTCACATTCTTAACTGAAAAAACATAAACAACTAAACAGGAACTCTATTCTCCTAACTAACAAATCTTGCTACACTTGTATCCATATTTCCTTTTTTCCACCCATTGTAGTACAAGTGCCACTGCTCTGTCAAAGGCCAGCCCTCTCATGCTCTGGGTCTGTCAAAGGCCAGCCCTCTCATGCTCTGGGTCTGTCAAAGGCCAGCCCTCTCATGCTCTGGGTCTTATCTTCTCTTGCTTTCTCAAGGACATCGCTCTTGCAGTTGTTCCCTTTCTCATGGATCACCAGTTTCTCTCTTTATTACATGGAATTTACCATTTTTTGAGTTAAACTGTCATCCTAAAAAAAAAAAATCCTATTGTTAAAAAATTCCTCAGTTGTTCATAGATATTCTTCCAGGAGTGGCCTATTTCTTTGCTCCCCTTCATTGAAACACTTCTCAAAAGAATTGTTAACTCCTCTATTTCCAACTCCTTGCCTCCCATTCACTGTTCAGCCAACTCCAGGGCTTCCACCCCCATCACATCACAGAAACTGCTGTTATTGAATCATCTATGACTTACATGTTGCCAAATTCAACAGACACTTCTCTCTCTTCATTTTACCTGAGATCTTGTGCAAACACATATTAGCAAGTTTGACCCTTCTCAATGATTAGTTTCTTTTGTAGTTATCAGTAACCTGCCATAGATGCAGGTAAACAAAGGCTATAGGTCTCTCCTGATTCAGACTGGGTATTTTATGAAGAACATTCTAGCAAACTACTATTAAGCTTCTGCTAAAACCATAAAATTTTGAACTTTTCATTCTCCCAATTTAAAAAGTTTTCCCCAGAAACACTGATTCCAATGATTCATTCTGAGGTTCTGGCTATTGCTACCACAAATTCCCTAACTGGCCTCCTGACTATTTCTAGTGTCGCCTTACTTCTCCCTGTAGGTATAGATGTATTACTTTTGGCAGTAAAGCTGGTTAAAAAAAATAGGTGTATTACTAAAACCTTAGGTTTCTACCTTGTTAGCTCCTCTAAATATTCTGGGTTTTCCAGAAGAGTTATAGCTTGGGATCTATTGTCTATAAATGTTAATTCATTTTGATGATTTTTCAAGAATGAATTAATTATGATGATAGTGAATGAGAGGTTGTCTGCTGGCCTAATCCCCTGGCTGAGAGACACATCAGTAACTAATAGAACTTACTAGTTCAGTAGGGTCAGGGGCAACTTACCTTCTCAGATGTTGCTATTTAGTGCCATGCTCAGCACTGTTGGACTTGCAGCCAAACTCATTATTCTGAAAATTGGTGAAGGGAAAAAATCATTCATTTATCTTCCTTTTTCTGTATGTACATCAAGGAAATCAAATTGTGAATGTAATAAACTTTTTTATAATAAAAGAATTCCATTTAGTGAATGCAGAGGAATGAGGCTATCAGCATTTTGACATCTTAATGAAATAATGGATCTAGGCAATCATTATCAATAGCTGCTAAAATCATTAGGTGAGAGGCTGATGGGGAACTTTATAGATCAGGCTGACAGCTGTTCAACTACAACTTGAACTCCTGATTAATTTTAATATTCTAAAAATAGAGACAGACATTATGTGCCTGCTGATGTGATGTAATAAGAACACAGCACCACATATGAAGTATTCCTCCCAAAATATATAGCCTAAATCTTATCAAGCCTCTAGACCTAATTTTATGAAATAAATTTATATGAAATTTATTTTATATGAAAAACATATTTCATATCTTTATATGAAATACAGAGAATGCAGAAACATGCTAAGTAACACTTCAGGATACAATCAGCCAAATCTAGAATGTAACAAATTCTATAGGAAAAATGACTTGATTTTATCGACAAATAAATAGCAAGAAAAACAAAAGAACCTAAAGATTGAAAGAAATTTAAGAGCCATATCAACAATGACATATGTGAATAGTATTTGGATTCTGATTTGCATAAAGCACATGAAAAAAATATTTATAAGACATCCAAGAAAATTTGAATACTGACTGGATATTGGATGATGTTAAATAATTTTTGTTACATTTTATTTGTTGAGGTTGATAATAGTAAATATGGTTATATATATTTTAAAGGAGTCCCTCTTCTTAAAGATACATACACAAAACTTTATGTATTCAATCAAGATGTCTGCCATTTACTCTAAAATAGTCTTGTAGCCAGGTATGGTGGTATATATGTGTAGTCCCAGCTACTTAGGAGGCTGAGGTGGGAGGATCACTTGAGCCCAGGAGTTTAAGGCTGCAGTGAACTAAGATCATGTCACTGCACTTTAGCCTGGGAGACAAAGTGAGACCCTATTTACAAATAAATAAAGTAATTAATACTAAAACAGTCTTGTGAAGACTTTGGGAAAATGAGTGGCAGAGAAATAAAACAAAATTGATCACATGCTGATAAATATGGAAGCTGGGTGATGGATATTCAGAGGGTTTTTATACTATTTATATTATCCTTTCTACTTTTGAAGTATGTTTGAAAATTTCCATAATAAAAAACAAAAAAGCAATCAAACAAAACAAAAACCAGAATCAAAACCAAAAATCTTGCAGCTCTCTGAGCTTTCCCTTTGAGAATTCTTTCCAAAGTCTATGAATGGTTTATTAGTAGTATCATCACAATACTTCATCTCATTTTTTCCTTTCCCCTTATTCTCTTAAAATGCTCCATGGCTCTTTCAAGTTAATGTATTGCTTCCTATCTGTTTTTGAATGATTAGGGTAGAATTATCTCCTAATTGCAGTTAGTAATGCTCCCTGATGTGTAGATTAAAGCCGTCCTCCCAGCAGGAGGCGCTGCCCTCAAAGTAGTATACGTTTGCAGCTTGGCTGTTAGGATACAACAGATCTCCCAGGCCTTCCCGTGCGGCTCCAGTCTCCACACTGTTTTCCTGGGAGACTTCTGCTTCACAGCAAATTTTTTAAAGTAGATTTGCTTCTGAAATGATTTTCCACCACGTTGCTACCTAACTTGTGTGGGCCACATTTCCTCTTGAATGCAACTTACCCATCTCAGCTGGTTTTGCTTCTTTTCCCTCCTTCCATAATGAGGTTCCTAGGCTCTTTTAAATATATGCTAGTCTTCCATCCTAGGGAGAGTGCATCATGCTCTAATTTCATTACCATTGTTACTGTTGAAGTTCACCTACTGCCTGTTTCTTCAGTGTGTATTCTAAACAGAGTCATATCAGAATTTGTGAAGCATGATGCTAAATATAATATGGGAGGCCCTCTTTAAGAATGAGGACAAGTGGTTCGAGGAAAAGGAAAGAAATGTTTATTAATTTGCTGGCAAATGAGGAGGGCGATGGACTAGAATCTCAAAGACTGCCATCCTGCCTTTAAGCAGAAAAACAGGGCTTTTTAAAAAGGGGGGAGGGTTCAGCAGTTGAGCTTGGGTCTATGTGACCAGTGTCACATGTCATGGCTTCAGGCTATTCTTGTTTATAATTATCTCCAGTGATGATCTCATTTTTTTTTTTGAAACAGAGTCTCTGTTACCCAGGCTAGAGTGCCTTGGTGTCAGCCTAGCTCACAGCAACCTCAAACTCCTGGGCTCAAGCGATCCTCCTGCCTCAGCTTCCCAAGTAGCTGGGACTACAGGCATGTGCCACCATGCCCGGCTAATTTTTTCTATGTATTTTAGTTGGCCAATTAATTTCTTTCTATTTTTAGTAGAGACGGGGTCTCGCTATTGCTCAGGCTGGTTTTGAACTCCTGACCTTGAGTGATCCACCCGCCTTTTAAAAAGCCCTGTTTTTCTGACCCTGACTTCTCCAACTCATATACCAACTGTCTCCTTGACATCTCTACCTGGATGTCTAATAAGTATTTCAAACTGTCATACTAAATGTCCAAAATAGAGCAATGTCATTACCCTAGAGTCCCAGGAGTCCTCAAACTTTTTAAAAAGGGGGCCAGTTCACTGTCCCTCAGACCGTTGGAGGGCCGGACTATAGTTTTAAAAAAAAAAAACTATGAACAAATTTCTATGCACATTGCACATATCTTATTTTGAAGTAAAAAAACAAAACCGGCAAAAACACCCGGCAGGCCGGATAAATGTCCTCGGAGGGCCGTAGTTAGAGGACACCTGTGACTAATTGTTCTTAATATGGTGTAGGGAACAGTAACTACTTCTTAGTGTTTGAAAATGTAAGTGGGATTTTTTCCTTATCACATTGAGGCTGTTACTTATGTTTCTTCTGAAACCTCCTTTTTTTACTCAGCATTATGTTTATGAATTTCATCAATGTTAATGCATATAGCTCTTTTTTATTTATCACTATATAGTATTTAATTGTTTAATTATACCACAAGTTAGTACCTATTCTTTTGTGATGGACATTTAGTTGATTTCCAGTTCCCTGAATTTATACACTATGGTGCTGAGAAAAGAAAAATAGTTTAGGGAAGTCTGAACTATGTGAGGTTTGCAAAATTTATCATACTCAGAGACACCTGAGTATTGGAATTCAGTCATGGCTTGGCACGCCCATGCCTGGGAGCAATTGTTTAAAGACATTTTGTTTCTGAATGGCTGCTTCACCCATTATCTTTCAGTTCTTGGAATTTGTGATACAAAGAACAATGTATAGCAAATCAATACCTTATGTTATTTTAATATAAATTCTTTGTAAACAATCTGGGAACTGACTCTTATTTTCCTTTATAAATCTACTTGTAACTGCTACTAATCAGACTGTATATTCCGGGCAGCTTGTATCTATGCTCCTGGGTTGTAATCCTCAAGCTTGGCCCACATAAACTCTATACTTACATTAATTTTGCCTCAGCTTTTTCCTTTTAGGTTGACATATCTGATACGTTGGCAGGATTCAGAGTGACTCTTCCTAACCCCCTGGTGTTTCTCTTTGAAAGCAAGCTTGGTACCAGCAGGAACTCTCTGTCTTCAGAAGTCCTATCAGGTATTTGTTTTGAGTGAGTTCTCCTGAATTTGGACCTCCCTCTCTTTGGTTGAAGGTCTAGACTTTATTTGGACTGTTTGTCAACTCCTTTCTTTTAAGATTGAGGGCTTCTATATCTATCTTTGGACAGATGATATGGGTAAAGACCTTGCAGAGAGCTACCTTTTTTCTGCCTCTGTCTCACAGAAGAAGGTTCAGGTCTACGTTTTTCCACCCCTGTCTCAGAACTGTTGATTCAATTAAAGGTTTTTCAACCTCTGTCTCCTAGCAGAAGGTTCGGGTCAAAGGATTGGCAGTTGGTTTTATTTTACACAGCATCCTTTTAAGATTGCAGCTGTTTTCTATTGCTCGAAATTTTAGACCGGGCTTTTCATTTATGACCAGTTCCTGTTAGTTCCCAACTGCAAAGTGTACCCCCATTATACCCTCCTCTTCCAGGAGGGTATAATATGAGGGACTGGTCCCTCATAGCTTGAGTACTCTGCTGCCACCTGGAGGTTAGAGACAGTTCAAAACATGTTGCATTTCAACCCTAAACACTTTTCTGGCCTTGGTCAATTTTTAAAAATTTCTAAATTATGGGAAATCAAGCTTCAAAATCTGAGTGGTATTTTTAGAAACACCAGCTGGATTTATCTATAAGACTTATGGGCCATCCTCTTGCCAATATTTAGGAAAGTGGACCCACCTAACCTGGGATGGTCATAAGTAACCATGACTGAAATAGGGATCTTGTGAAATACCTAAAATAATTATTTTGCACACACAATTGAGGAAAAGCTGCTTTTAGAAAAGACAAACTGAACGGGCGACCTACTTTATGTTTGTCCTGACTAAAATCTGATAATAAGAGATTTGAAAAGATTCTTTTTTAGATATCTATGGTCAGAAGTCAGCTTAATTAAAAGCTGATATTTAGGCCATAATTTTTTAAATAAAAATAGGCCTTTGAAACTAAAATAAAATCCTAAGCCCTCCAACAGACAAAACAGACCCCCTTTTGGCCAAGGGTATCCCAGAGAAACCTTTAAAAACTGAGTTCCTGGCCATGATGGGATGGGAGATCAGACATGCCTCATTATACCCACTCCCTTTTGCCCTTTAGACACAACTGATCAGCATTAATGTTAAAATAGAGATCATAAGACTGACAGAACAGGCTCTTTGTGGCAATGTCAAATTATAAAAAAAGACCTAAGGCCATGCCAGGCAAGGGTTAAGTCATGCACCCCTACACTTAAAGAATAAACTGGCTCGGTGGCTCATGCCTGTAATCCTAGCAGTCTGGGAGGCCAAGGCGGGCAGATCGCTCGAGGTCAGGAGTCAGGAGTTTGAGACCAGCCTGAGCAAGAGTGAGACCCCCGTCTCTACTAAAAATAGAAAGAAATTAATTGACCAACTAAAAATATATATATATACACACACAAAATTAGCCGGGCATGGTGGCATATGCCTGTAGACCCAGCTACTCGGGAGGCTGAGGCAGAAGGATTGCTTGAGCCCAGGAGTTTGAGGTTGCTGTGAGCTAGGCTGACGCCATGGCACTCTAGCCAGGACAATAGAGTGAGACTCTGTCTCAAAAAAAAAAAAAAAAAAAGAATAAACTGTGTTCTAGCTGCCACAAGGTTTTTCTTTTTATTAAGCAACTAAACAAGCACTGGCCTGAAGATAAGCAATATAAAAATATCTGCAGCTCATCTGCCACCACATGATAACTAAGTGACCCCCCTGTTTCACAAGCCATAACTACAGCTTTGATTGGACAAGAGACTGACTATAGGCTGGTACTGGCCTATAGAGGTTGTGCACAGACTTTTGTTATGTCCTGAGAAGACCTTTTGATGCATAGGGCCTAACTGTAATGCACTTAAATGTTAAGCCTCCACCCCAATGTGAACATAGGACGCATGTAACATGCATGTCTACTTGTCATGCATATGTGTATCTGCCCTTCATAAATATTCATTGCCTCTTCTATAATCTGTTCAATATGTATACTTGTCCAACCCATTTAGCATAAAATTCCTTTCCCAACTGCTCCTTCTTTGAAGTGCCTGTTTCTGGGTTCTACGAGAGGGTATGCTTCCCAGCCTGTCAGGATGGCCACCTTGGAGGCTGTAACCATTTATAAGAAATAAAGTCTTTCTTTCTAAATTTATAAATTTGTGGGCTTTTCTCAAGTTGACACCTTTCTGCTTTTTTCCTCTTTTGGATCTTGTTTCTGGGAATTTTTTCAGTCAATTAAAACCCCTTTTTAAAAATGTTTGCTCCCTCTGTTTGCTTCTTCTCTTGTTGTCATGACTTTTGCTGAGAAAAATGTATTAATAAAATTTCATTGGTGTTTTAGAAAGCTTAACATTTCCCCAAATTGGTTCCTCTAAGACTTCTTGTTCTATTTCCATCCACTTCCACTCTAACTTTCTTTTGCCATTTTTGATACCACATGAAGAAATCCAGAGGAGACTTCTAATAACTGAGACCCCTTAAGGAACACAGAAAAAGCTGCCACTCACCCCCACTCTGGGGGTCTTCTCTCTTCCTGCGGAGTCTGAAGAGTCATGGACAGGTTCAGGTCTCAGGTCTCAGGCTCAGGTCTAAAACCCT
>CAUYPO010090375.1:0-18961 GCA_963574435.1 Cheirogaleus major
AGAAAGGTGGGGGCAGCCCCACACACAAGGTCGGCTCCTCCTGTCAGGTCCCGGCCATCCTGTGTGTGCTGCAAGCTGAGGCTTTGAGGGGAAAATAACACATCCCCTGAAAATAAGCTCTAGGGTGTCTTCTTGAGGAAAAATAAATATAAGACCCTGTCTTATTTTCCGGGAAACACAGTACTCTGTGTAATTAGAGGGTGCAAGTACACAAGTGTAAGCCCAGGTGAAAGAGAGCAGGGCAAATTTGGAGAGAAGGGTTAAGTGTCCACTTTTGCTTGGAATCCAGCGTTGCTCTGGAACCTTAAACACTTGAGCTGTGGCAGCCCCCTTGGCACGGGCACTTGTGTTTCTTTGATAACAGACATTGACAGCAAAGATAATGATGTGGAACCTTGGTAAGACCATCTGAGCACAACAAGAAATACAGGACATCATCCAGAGCATGTGAAGAACCACTCTGAGAATTTCTGGAGTAGAGTCATAGAGCTCATGGGTGAGTGGAAAGGAGCACAGGCTGATGGTCTGTGGTCAAGTAGTATGTCTCTGCACCATTCATTTAGGGAATTAATGTTAATGCAATTTTGTTTATCTATCTGTTCCACCAAGTGTAGCTGATAATATTCTTGAATAAAAAATGTTACAACTAGAAAGGGGTTGGACCACACCAGAAGAGAAAAGTTGAAGATGCCAATGTCCAAGAGAGAGTAGACTGAAGTAGTTGTGCCAGTATTTGGACTATGAGCCTCAAAGCTTTATCCAGCACCCTTCCCTTTCTACTACCACCCCCATAAATTCACCTGCTTGGGAGGTAAATCTGAGGGCTAGATAGTATACTGTTCTCAGAATTGTCCTTCCCTTCGTATTGCTACTGTTTTAAGATAGTTTCATAATGAGCATGCTGTCCTGTTCGGTTTTTCCTGCTGTATAGGCAATTCTCTCCCAGGAAGCACCTCAATCATTCCTGCAAAGAAGCTCCTGAATTGACATCCCACCACTTTTCTATACTTTTACTGATATTCCTGACAAGAGGGGTTGTTACAGTTCAGGACCAAACTACAACAACCTTCTTTGAAAATATTGATTTTTCATTATTAACTTCAGTCAGAATATTTTATTGTTTTCATTAAAAAAATAGTTATATGACAAGTACACTTATGCTTGTAAACAAATACCTGCCATTAACCCCTTTCTAAAGCTTTTGTAAACGTTATGACTTTTTTTTCATTTTAACTATAGATATTTAAAACACTTGAGCCAATTACTTAAAACTAACAAGTGCCACTTCCTCTGGGCAATTATTCAAGTATATTTGAAGAGTCTACGATGTACCAAAGAAAACAAGCTTTGCCTGCTATTTTTCCTATAATTGCTGTTTCATCTTTCTTGTTTAAAGTCAAGTTGCACGACACATTAGTGGCCTCTTGCTATCATTTATCTACAGTGATTAGTCAGAGAGAAATATAAACTGTCAGATACAAAAATGAGAAAACTGAATGAAAACAGAGATGCCACTTCATAAAACACTGTGTGACAAAAAAAAAAGTCATCTTCCAAGCCTCTAAAAGCATTGCTCTGTTTACATGTCTCTCTCCACAACAAAATTTGAGCACATTGAGAACATGAGCTTCTTCCTTTATCATTGTTACTTTAACATATGGTAGTGCTCCTGGTATATAGTAAATGCTCAACAAATATGATTTGATTAAAATAACAGGGAGTCAAAGTTGGCACCAATATTTTAAGCTTCATAGACTGCAAAAACAGTTCTAAGATTAATAGAAATGAAACTAACAGAAGGTATGAAGCATTTCTGTTTTATTCTCTGTGGGATTTAGATTATACTATACAGGGGGGGAGTGGGGAGGAAAAGAGACTAATATATTTACCTAATGGTACCCATATGCTATTTGGTGCATTATGTTCTATATTTTCTTTCTGTGGAATGTGTTTGTTTCCCATTAGGGCTTCATGAATTAACCATAACTGCCACCAATGTAATTAAAATATTGATTGCCAAGAGGATGTGAAGATTCAGCATTAATTCATTCAGCAAAAATTTATTGAGTCCTATTATATGTCATTCCTTGCAATAGGCTCAAGGAATATATATAATAGCAACTAATTATCTTGGCTGTATCAACTTGGGGATAGAATTAAATAGTGCAAAATGTCATTTTTTGTCTCCAAACCTACAAAATATATTCTCTTCTATGAATAACTTTGGTTCTAAGCTGTAAGAACTCTCTCAGATAGTTCACGAATGGACCATGCATGGGAGCATGTGGTTGCCAGATCAGTGTGCCATGGCCACCTGTCAGTGGAGTGTCCAGGAGCCCTGCCACTGCTCAAAGAATCCATAAACTCATGACTGAATCTAGTGAACCAATGTCATGTCTATGCCTATTCCAGGAGTCTCCCTCATAACAGAAACATTATTCATCTTTCCCGTAACTCACTAATACTTTTCACTTGACCCCATACATTACATTTTCCCTTCACCAGACTTTATCTTAACAAGGCAAATCTATTTCTCACCTGTGCAATGGTGAATATCGTATATAATACACACTATACAGTACCCACCCCCTGTAATCCAGAGTAGTCCCGCCTTATCTATACTTTAGCTTTCTGTGGTCTATTACCTGTGGGCAATTATGATCTGAAAATATTCAATGGAAGATTCTAGCAATAAATAATTCATCAGCCTTAAATTGTGCATCATTCTGAGGAATGTGATGAAATCTCACACTCCATTCCACCTTGGACTTCAATCATCCCTTCGTGCAGCGTATCTATGCTGTATATGCTACCCATCTGCTAGTTGCATAGTAAATCAGATCAGCTGTCATGGTATGGCAGTGCTTGTTTTCAAGGAACTCTTATTTTACTTAATAATGGCCCCAATTTGCAAGAGTAGTGATGCTAGAAATATGGATATGCCAAAGGGAAACCTTTAAGTGAAAGGGTGAAAATTGTTGACTTAATAAAAAAAGGAAAAAAAGTATGCTAGTTGCTAAGATATATCATAAGAACAAATCTTCTTCTATCAATCAGTGAAACTGTGAAGAAAGAAAAAGAAACCCATGCATAGTATACATAGAGTTTGATACTATCTGTGGTTTCAGGCATCCATTGGGAGGCTTGGAATGTGTCCCCTGAGGGTAAGGGGGGACTACTGTAGTTAACATTACTGAGAAATATGACATGACAGGCACTATGATAATCTTTGCAATTGCCCGATGAATTGGGCATTGTTATTAACGTTCATTCACACACAGGAGTTTAAGTTCCTTTCCCAATATCAAATAGTCTGACTTCAGGGCATATATTCTTAAACATGTTCTACACCTAGGAATTAGCTGTCAGCCACAAAATGCTCAGTCATTATTCTATATCATCAAACATCTTGGTACTTCTGCTAGGAGTATACAGGTGACCTCACCACTTTTGCCCTCCAGAAATACCCAGAAATGGCCTAATAGTTTGAATATGCTGTGCAAAGCCACATACAGGAAACATTTTTGTAACACGAACGACACATAGACACAGAGTCTAATGCCTAAAGAGTAGAAAGTGATACAATAAAGTGCAAAATACCATTTGAAAGCCAAGGAACTAAGGCTTGGTTTTAGAATGAAACCATTATCCAATTCAGACAAGGGATGGGTGGATTGTTGCAGAGGTAGAGATGTTGAGAGTGAGAGTACTACCTGGAGATAAGGCTGGAAAAATTAAGACAAGATTGCAGCATTTCGAATATCATGTTAGCCTTTCAGCTTTATGGTATTGCAATGAAAATGTGTTTAAAGTGTTTATGTGATTAGATTTGTGATTTTAAAAGCATTGAGGAAGACCCCCCCCTACTGGCAAAGTGGAGGATGGAGAAAATCAGGGTTGCCCAATGCAGCAGCTACTGCAATTGTTCAAGGAAGAGATGGTGAGAGCTGATCTAGTGCAGTGACAGTGGAAAGTGAGAGAACCAAAAGAACTAGGCAGACATTCCTGGAGTAGATCTACAGAATATAGTGATCCATTGAATGCCATGGATGAAGAAAAAGAAACTATCAAAGATGTTTGCAAATCCTTGTAATTATCCCTTACAATGAATTCCTTATAATGACTGCAAGCCCCTACACAATCTGGCCCCAGTCACCTCTCTGACCTCACCTACCATTTTTGTCCTTGCTCACTCCCTCCCGCTTTACTGACCTCCTTATTCTTCCTGGAACATATCAGAAGAGCTCCTGTTTGAGGGCATTTGTACTTACTCTTCCTTTTCCCTGAAGCGATCTCTGCATTTCAAATCCTTAAACCCTTCAGGTCTCACTCTTTGAGTAATGCCCACACTGATCACATACCTCAAATTGCACAGACACAAACATGCAAACCCCCCCACACACACACACACACAACTGGACACTACCTATGCACTTGCCTGCATAATTTTTTCTTGGCTCTTAACACCACTTGACATGCTATACATTTTAGTTAGTGTATTTTCCATTTTTCTTTTCTCCTACTCTAATGCAAGCTTGTGAAGACAAGATTTCTGTCTATTTTGCTCATCACTACAATTCTGATGTCTTTGAGAGTGTCTTTAGATACTCTACTTTAGATACTTTAGTTTAATAAATTAATTTCTAAATCAGCCAAGTTAGTGAACGGTGGTCCCATTTTAAAATAATCCCATTTTCTAAAATTTCAGGAGACTTCTGACTCTCTTATTTTTATTTTGGATGCCCAAGTATCATATCTGCAACCTAAAAGTACACGTAATCACTCACACACCCATACACAGGTCCACATGCACATGTGCATAACATTCACACACATATACACATTCACACACACAAAGCATTCTTTCTTCTTGAGGTCATCTCTTAGGACTGAATATAGATTTTGGGCTACAGTATCAGAATACGCTTCACTGACTATATGGTATTTTTACATTTTATTAATGACCTGCCTTAAAGCCAAACCTAAGCAGATGCTTTTCTCTGTCAATTGTTTTTAAACTCAGTTGCAGAGATCTACAGTTTTATTTGCTATAGCTAGAAGATAATTTTTTCAAATATGGCATTCAATTCCACTTATTTACTTGTCAACAACTGTAGATCTGAACTGTTAGCCTTAAGCATTTCACACACAGATCCAGGAAACTATGCAGGAGACAATGACAGAGCTTAACCAGACTCTGAAAGATACACATTTTGATTCACACTTGTACCAAGAGAGCAGTCATGTCTATATGACTTAAAGTTCTCTAAACATAGCTGCTATATGTTTTTATGATAGACCCCTTAGAGTGTGCCAGTTATCAGTGGCAGGGAGAAATCAAGGGGTGTGCTCTTTCTAAATAACTGAGGGAGAGGGGTGCTACAGGGAAGGGTCTGGCAGAATTGCCTCAGGTTTTATAGGAATGAAAATTACTTGTTGCAAAGAAGCAATTCCTAGGGTTATATAGTCTGAGGTTCAAAACAAAGGAGAAAATTATTTCCTTTCTTGAGCTCTTCCTAAAGCAATATGCACATTTTATAATCCATTGTAAAGCAATACAAAATGATCATCAGTTCTCTAAGAATTCACATACACATTGGTCTGGATTAAAAAGAAAAAAAGTCTCCATAAATGGCAGAGTTTAGTGTTGTATGACCCATATGGCTAAAAATAAAACAAATTAGGAAGAATTTTTACGAAAATCTTAAGGATAAAAATGAGCACTGTCTGGCTAATGAAGTAAATATCTGACAAGAATTTACTAATAGTTTTAAATGTATATCCAAAATATAAGCTCAAGAGGACCAGGTTTATTTATCCTATAAATAGAGGAGCTTGAAATGTTGAGAAGCATCATTTATTTAGATTAGAATGTGATAGTTTTCAAAGTTTATTTATTTTTTGGCGGGGGAGTGATTATAGAAGAATACTAGAAATAATTTGTTAATGATGTTGCAAATTCTAACAATAATCCATATCATCTTACATTTTAAGTATATAGTTATATAATCTAAACAAATTATATCAATGAGCTAATTCATGTACTTAATCATTTTAACTTTCCATGAAAACCAAATAAAAATCATATCTAAATGATTTACTTCTACATTATCTGATTGCATCCATCTGATATACAATCCAAGTACAATAGGTAGATGTCTTCCCTGGATGGGCAAGAATTGTTCTTTTATGAATGGCCTCTAAGAACAGTGAAGCCATCAGTTTTTATATATGCATTGTGTGCATATATATGTGCTTCAAAAGCTAAAGCATCATCTCTTCATCCTTTTTTTGTTTTGTTGTTTTGTTTTGTTTTTGTTTGTTTGTTTGTTTTTGAGACAAGAATCTAACTCTGTTGCCCAGGCTAGAGTACCGTGGCATCAGCCTAGCCCACAGCAACCTCAAATTCCTGACCTTAAGTGATCTCCCTGCCTAGGCCTCCCAGAGTGCTAGGATTACAGGCATGAGCCTCCATGCCTGGCCCATTGATTGTTAACTTAATGGTAAAAATGGGGGACGCCAAGTATTGACGAAGCACCAGAAGGTCCTGAAGGCACTTGAAAAGGATTATTGGGAGTAGGATAGAATCCTGGTGTGGGATACAGTCCTGCAGGGGCAGGATATGGTATTGTGGTCCCCAGGATCCTTTTGAAACACTACTCCATGGAACAGGTGTGCTGGCCCTGGTGCTTGGGGAGGTGGAAAAGCAGGATATGGCCCTGAAGATGGATATGAAATATTAGGGGTAGGATACTGCCTTCCCATTCCTGGTGCTTAAAGTCCAGAAGACATAGATCCCCTAAACCCTAAAGAACCAGCTATACATGGATCTGTGGGTGCATCATATGGTCTCGGTAGCTCTGGAAAGGGCATATGTGTTGTAGGATATGGCCTGGCACAGTTGGGGCTGGATAAAGACCACTAGGTGAAGGGCATGATGACCCAGAGGGAGTAAAAGGTGCTGGGGTGTCCTAGAGGTGGTCCACTGGGAGGCACACAGGGATACATTTTTGTTGGTGCTGGTCCAAAAGGCACAGTGGAGGGTTTTGCTCTTGGTGGAAGTTCAGATGGCACAGTAGGTGGAGCCTTTGGGTTATTCCAAGGGTTGGAACCTGGCCAACCTTGAGGAAATTGGCCAGGTTTTATATTGCTCACAGCAGAGGTTTTGGCAAGGGAGTGTTCCAGTAGCGCATCTGCCAACAAAAATTCATCAGACATTTTCCCAGCACGATCCAAGCCAGCAGGAGGGTCTAGAAATGACAATGGGTCTGAGGGAACTGGACACCGAAGAACCAGGCACAACCTAACTGACAGCAGTGGTGACAAAAGCTCCAGCACTAGCAGCGTGTGGCTCCTTCTCTACTCTGCCAATTTCTGAGGCAAGCTATAGAACTAAAGGAACGTAAAAAGGTCCACGGTTATGTCTATGTGATGGCAAGGCTTTTGGCAGAGTTAGTGCTTGAATTATAATGGGCGTGGAGCTAAAACTTGGATTGACTGCAGGGCAGAGAAAGGTGCCCCAAAGGCATGATTTAAATAATTTATTTTAACTTCTTTAACAGTCACATTTGGGAGCATGACATTTTTAGATTACTGGCACTTGAATTGTTTTTCTGCCACAAAAAGAGAAAGGATATCTGCTAAACTAGAAATAAGACTATCTGGGATGTCATTTGTTTGTATTCTACCACTGGCATGATTTGGGACCTTTGTGTAGGATATATCCACGTGAACAAAAATTATTCCCCATCCATCCATGAAATCAAGCCAATTTACTGAAAATAAGTTTACCAAACCAAATTACTGAATTTCAGTCTGCCACATAGTAACTCTACCAAAAACCAATCTTACCGTTGAATACTTTGCTAAATGATCAATTTAACAAATTTGTGAAATTTGGTAATTACAATTTTAACTATTTAGAATAATTTAAGAACTTTAGTAGGAATATTTTAAGATCTTAACAAAAATATGCAACTTATTTGTTACTCATGATATATAATTTTACAAACATTGTAATTCAAATAATTAATATTAAAATTCTAAATATATGTATATATTTCTTTGAAAATGTAAATTATATGTTCTGTAACTAAGGTTTCCTTTGCTTCATATGGGAATTTTTCAGGTTCATATAATTAAAAAACAAAAGTTTATTTTGGTTGTTTTTAGTCTTTAAAGCTTTAGGATTCATTTGGCAATTTCAGCATTTTAAATTTAATTTGTTATATCCAGAAATTAGTTGCCTCAATTTTTTTTTTTTTTTTGAGACAGAGTCTTACTCTGTTGCCTGGGCTAGAGTGCTGCGGCAACAGCCTAGCTCACAGCAACCTCTAACTACTGGGCTCAAGCAATCCTTCTGCCTCAGCCTCCCAAGTAGCTGGGATTACAGGCATGTGCCACCATGCCCAGCTAATTTTTTTCTATATATTTTAGTTGGCCAATTAATTTCTTTCTATTTTTAGTAGAGATGGGGTCTCACTCTTGCTCAGGCTGGTTTCGAACTCCTGAGCTCAAACGATCCACTTGCCTTGGCCTCCCAGAGTGCTAGGATTACAGGCATGAGCCACCGTGCCCGGCCTGTCTCAATTTTTTATGTGATGTAGTTCCTTGGTTATTTCTATTCATAGAGTCCATTACAGTTATTCCTTCAGGCCATCCATCTCTTGCTTCCCCATCTGTACACTTTTACCCTTTGGTATTGAATCTTTCTCCTAACAGCTAACAAGTCAATGTTTCCAATTGCTTCTTGTAAGAAATTAAACTTTCAGCATTTCATAAATGATGTGGTTTTTCAGCTACTTTTGATTTCTTTTAGAGGCTTTTTGATGTTCTTTTTTACTTTCCAAATTTATTTATTTATTGTCAGCTGTAATGTGTTATTTTCTGCAACTGACTGTAACCTTAATTAGGTCACATTTAAATTTAAAATTGTTACTAGAAAGTATATATTTATATATATAGATGGATGTGCATGTGTGTATCTATCTCTCTCTATATATATAGATACACACACACATATATATAAATAAAATTCCATGCCAAAAGTATATATATATACCAAATATATATATATATTATATATATATATATATATAAGAATATATACCAAAAGTATATATTCTTGTTAAAGCTGTTAACCAATCCATCAAATGTACTAGAAACATTTTTGATAACTAATATATTTGGTGAATTTGACAAATTAATCAACTGGAAAATTGATCACTTAGAAAATGGCATTTAGCAATTCATGTTGTCTGAACTGACCACTTATCAAATTGACTAGTCTCCAAACTTCAGTTATATGAATGCTTATGGTGATAGCATCCCATATCTAAATATGTCCATGATCCTTAACAGAGGAAGTTTATTATGACTAGATACCTGATTCACACTGGGCAAATCAGTGTCTTTCTTAGAATTCTGGTTACTGGGGCCATATAAAGAAGCCAATCTCCCATCTGGGCCCTATGATGGCTTGGCTATTGATGGAAGCCTGGTAGGCTAAAGAAGACATATAGACACAAAAAATTAAAGAGGCCAATTTGAAGAAAATAAAGAAGATAATCAGTTAGGCATAAAAGAGCAGAAATAAGATAAAGCTAAAAACATCCTTAATATAACTGAGTGTTTGGTCCCAATTGTTCCTGAGGCTTACCTATATTTGTATCTCTGAATGCCTTGGGTCAGGGAGATGTCCCAGTGTATAATAATAAATTTTCCTTTTGGATAAACTGATTAGCTTCAGGTTGTGGTCACTTTCAAATCAAACACATGAAACAGACTTTAGGCAAGTCACAAAATAGTAATAATTGCAGTGGTGATAATAATGATGATGATTATGATGATGATGATAAAGTTGTTTTGTATTCTTTTATAATCTAAATGCTTTGTAGTACTTTTTCAGCAACTATTGCATAGCAAATAATGAACTAAGTGTTGGGAATACAGATATAAAAATAAAGTTTCCAAGATAGGCAAGTAAATAATCATATATTGTTTAAATGCCATGACAAAAATATGCAGAATTTTAATCCAGACCACATTAGAAATTGATTCTCCTTACTCTTTTGCAGCAACATCTCTATTAACAAATCAAGATTTCATGTATATTGTATATCAACACTAATAATTAGCCTATAACAATAAATTTCTTATTTTTATTAGATTAAAATCTGTTGGTAAATAATATTCTTGAATTTCACAATGTGAGCATAACTTTAAAGTTTCACATATTGATAGTAATCAAGTTACATATTCTATTTAAGGTAAGACGTAAGTATCCTTCCTAATATAAGTAGATAATTATTAATAATAGATGGGATAGCTGGGTGCAATGATATGTACTTATAGTCCTAGGTGCTCGATGCACTGAGGTGGGAGGATGGCTTGGACCCAGGAGTCTGAGGCTGTGGTTTGCTATGATGATTGGGTCTGGGAACAGCCACTGTACTCCAGTCTGGGCAACATAGCAAGACCCCATCTCTTAAAGAAATAAAGAAATAATCCATGACATGGCATTGTAGAGCAGCATGGACTTATATTTACAGCATATTCTTTATGATGTTGTTGAATAATGTTCACTATTTATGAGATTCAATTATATGGAGAGATATATTAACTTTATTCTATGTGAGAGAAAATAAAAGGGCAAAGCAAATGCATCATAATAGGCAACAAAAGGCCACTACCTATCAAATCCTTGCAAAAGATGGCTGGGATATGTAGCAAATATGAACCAATTTTTCCTTCTAAAGACATTCATAAAACCATAGTTTCTACAATTCTTTTCTGTATTAAGAAAAAGAAGTGTACCTCCCATATTTGAGTGGGCTTTTATGATTCTGGGCTCTTAATTTTGATTTTTGATTGCTTTAACATCAATATCATGGTCACAAGATACTACTGTAATTCCCAATAAAAACTAAGTATCTATTTTACCAGTTTCATAAATATTGAGACATGCCCTCCCTACAAACTGGCAAACCATCTTAAAACATGGTAATGTCCAGTGTAGTCCAAGATACAAAGAAATGGATACTAATAAACTCACATGGGAATATAAACTGGTAGAATAAGAACATTTATGTCGAGCAAGCAGGCAGTAAATAGCAAGAACCATAAAATATCTTTAGAAATGTTAACCCTGAAATTACCCTCTAGGAATTTTTCCTTAGAAAATAATCATAAGTATGAACAATGATTTATGTTCATCACATAGTCTGTAATAGCAAATTGCAAAGCATATTCATCCTGCAATTTGTAATAGCAAAATGTTGGTAAATGCCTAAATGTCAAACAAGAGGGAAGTGATATAGAAAGAAAAAATAATAATAATGGGAGTATCTTGTAGTCAGTAAACAAAATATTTTTGAATGTTATTTAATAATATGTGAATTTACTTACAATAGAATATCTGGTTATATATATGGTATAAATATGACCAAATTTAATAAATAACCATATAAATGATATTACAAATATAAGCATATCTGTTTACACATTTATGAAAGCATGATTCTAATTTAGTTCATTCCATCTCTGTAAATATTGGTAAATGTCTCTCAGTTTCCTGGAAAGCAATGGCTCTACCTGTGGTAGAGGTTGCCAGTGGGCACCAATATCTATGCCCCCCTTTTCTTCCCAGGCACACAGACTATTTTATACTAGCCTCCTTTGTAGTTACATATTACAAGAATTATCGCTCTTAACCTTCCTCTTGTGCTGTTTTTGTGAATTGTTTAAAGACAGTTTTATAGTTACTTATATCTACTGATTTTCTTTCCCACTCCCCATTATCAGAATAGTTTTGTCCATACTCATCCTTGTTTTTTCAATTTGGATTCTATATTCTGTGGTACCTTCTCAGCATGTGGCCTTATTCTAGAAGAGACTTCAGTTGGTTAGCTTTGAGAGTTCACTGGGCCCAGGCTACTCTGTTGAGCTTATTTTAACTACTTGCGCTCAACTTCACCTTAGAGTCATAAAAGCCCTTTCCAGTTTCAACTTTCATTCTCAGATTGGAATTCTATAATTTCCTGTGAGGACTTATGGGCTATTTTAGCTTTCTCAGTACAACATGTCATCAGAAGACCCCAAGACTTCTCTTGTATCCAACTGCATAGTCAGTAGTATCATGCAGGTCTTGTTGCCTTTGGTGGTTTGTTTCTAGTCACTCATATTTTGGGATTTACTGGAATAACTTGTCACCTAGTATTTTTGTAGATGTTCCTGGGTTTTTGGTTTTGCTATCCTAGTTTTTGTTTCAATTTTATGAGGTGGAGGTAGGGAGTGGAGAGAAAAAACAAACAAACAAAAATGATGTTGTCACAGCCACTATAATGACAGAATCCAGAACCAAATACATTTGAGTTTCCATGGTATAAAACAATGTGGTTGAAGTGGTGAAGGTAGAGGAATTATGAAAATGAAGAATAACAGTATACGGAATTATAAGAGATATTTAATAGTTTATAGCACTAGACAAGAGAAAAAAAGATAATGATGCATCAAGACAAGAGTTCTAAGTTTAGATTAACCACTAACTATTTATATGGTCGTTTGTGAGTAATCTGCTATCTCAGTTTCAAATTTTTCACATGTAAAATAGTTGAATTTTGGTCCTATTTGGCTTAGACCTCTTATGGTTTTCTATGAGAGGAACATTTGTATGGCCAGCCATCTAGCCCTAATCAAAAAATTACAGGTTTTTTCCATCCATAATAAAATCTAATTTTTTATTATGATATCCAGTATCTAGACTCAATATTCAGCCTTCTCTTTTACCCCACTCACCCTAAACTTACATATGGCTAAAATATTCTAAATGCTTAACTATTTTAATGAATAAATAACATAAAATAAAAATTGGGCATTACACATAGAAAAATCACCTGACAATATCATTCAAAAATTAGAAGTAAAGGCATGAGCAGGATATTTTTCTCATTTACATTTTAAGAAGTAGCTAATTACTGATGGGGGTCTTGTTTTATAGTGTCTGGAGTGGGCCTCCTCGCACGTCACCATGGAACCACTTTGATGGACAGTTGGAAGTTATATGATCTGAGTCTTACTGCATATGCGGATCTCCCAGGAGCCTCTCTGAAAGCCCATTTTGGGGGATGAACTGCAATGTAGATTTAAGCTAATGGCATGATAATTAGCTTTAGGTTGTCCTAAGTCACCTTCCAGGCTCTATTTTATCTATTCTGCTTGGCCTGGCAGCTAGAGAGTCTGCTGCATTCTTTTGCAGTAGGCACACTAGGTTCTGATTAGCAGATTCATAGGGTGTTCCCTCCTCGCCCAGGTATGGCAGTGGCTAGGGATGGCATGAAGGTGGAGTGGCACCAAGCTGAGGGCCTGGGGTCGGCCCTTGTCATTCTTCCCAGGTGGGGCAATTGCTCAAGGCAGCACCAAGGTAAGGCACTCACTTTTGTCCCTAGGAGGTCTGGAATCCCTTGCTTTCTACCTAATACCTGGATTATCAAGTAAAGTTTCACTCTCTGTGTTGGGCTGCTGGAGTTTGGGGAGGAGTGATGTGGGTACTCCCTCATGGCCACTAGTGCCAGGTCACACCTGAAGCCAGCCCTGTCTCACCCAAAATCATGGTGATTATTGCCTGGCTAGCTCTGATGTTTATTCAAAGCCCAATGGCTCTTTAGTCAGCAGGTGGTGAATCCTGCCAGGACTGGGTCCTTCCCTTCAGGGTAGCACATTTCCTTCTGGCCCAGGGTGGGTCCAGAAATGCCATCCAGGAACTAAGACCTGGACTCAGGGGCTTCAGGAGTCTTCTTGGTACTTTATGTTACTGTGGCTGAGCTGGTATCCAAGATGCTAAACAAAGTCCTCTGAACTCTTCCTTTTCCTTTCCCCAAGTGAAAAAACATTCTCCCTGAGCTGTACTGCCTGGAGTTGGGGGAGGGGTGACACAGGCACTAGCTTGGCAGCCTCTGCTGGTGTCTCATTGGGTCACGTGCACCCCAAGTCCACTGGCTCGGAGCCAGCACAGCCCCAGGAATTGCCCAAGGACTGCAGCCTTTGTGGCTCAACTGTCTTACAAATTTAGTCCAGGCCCCAGGCTGCTTTTTGTCAACCAGTGGTGGGGCTAGCCAGAACTTGAGTTTCAGGGCAGAAGATTTCCCTCTGGCCAGGCTGGTCTTAATGCTCCCTCCCTGGGTACCGGCAGAATTCTGCCCTATGCTGTTGTCCCCTGTACCAGGGCAGTCCTGAGTTCCAATGCCCAGTCCCACAATCACTTCACTCTCCCTCCCCTGGGGCATACAGATTCTCTCTCCACTCAGAGTGCTGGCCGTACTGCTGGGGGATGGGGAAGGGGTGGCGTAGGCAATGCAAGATTATCTTTTCTGCCCTCTGCAGTGCCTCTGTCCTTGATAATAAAGTTAAAACCAGGTAGTATGATTGCTCACCTGATTTTTGGTTCTTCTGAAGGTGCTTGCTCGAGTGGATAGTTGTTGAGTTTGGTGTTGCCATGGAGGGATGATCACTGGAGGTTTCTATTCAGCCATCTTGCTCTGCCTCTCCCACAACCCAATGTGTGTTTTTTCTAAGGCTTGACGTTCAGCTTTCCTTCAGTGAGCCATCCCATATATTTCCAATAAAATCTTTTTGTTGTTGTTATTAAGACCAGAATTGGCCACTGATATTTATAATCAATGAACCATGGCTGATCTATTTTGTCTATAAAAGCCACAGAAAAATGGCATAGTGAAAATTCCTAGTATGAAAAATCTATTGCTTTTGTGTGCCAGTTTAATATCTTCCAGGCAAGAGACAAATTACAACTGTGAAATGAGCTGTGAACTATAAAACCAATAAAAATCATTCAGAGTTTGAACAAATGAAAGATGAGAAAGACATTAAATTTACTCCATCCCTGGAATACAGTCCCACTTTCCTACCAAAGAAGGTGGTGATGGGAGGGAAGGTGAGCAGAAAGTAGAAAAACCTTCTCTGGCTCCTCTGAGTAGGCATCTTGCAATAATAATATCATTACCCAGCACTCACCGTGGGAGGCACCATGTTAATTCTTCATGTGCATCACCTCGCTGAATTCAACAGCACAATTATTATCTATTATTTGGCTATACATACTCTGATTATCTCCACTTTACAAAAACTGGGGCTCAAGGTTGTTAAATCATTAAGTCAAAGACCCATTAGTAGGAGGGGCAGGATGCGAACACAGGTGTGTGATTCCAGTGCTGGGGCAGGAGCAGCATGACGGCAAAGCAGCCACCAAGCTCTGGCTTCCAGGTCCAACCCCACATCAGCATCCCGGGCCTAAGCCCCTCCCCTCAGATCCTTGAGCCAATCCAGAGACAGACCAATGGATATTGACAGACTCTGCATCCCCTACTCTGAGCCCAGGAGCTTGGTCTGTAGATGCTTTTCAAACCACTCAACTGCTAGCTCCTGGGGGTCCCATGAGTCACCTCCGCTGCCTGCAAGAACTGCGTCTGGGTAAGTGCTAGCCACCTCTATGCCCCACTCTCCCAAGTTCCAGTACTTGCTAAGCCCGGCTTCTCCGTGTTAGGGTCATCCACCAGAACTGGATTTCTCCCACTCCCACGACTTAGTAAAACCTGGTGGTTAAATTAAGCAAGGGCATTGAAGCCAGACAGACCTAGGTCCAAGTCTCTGCTTCACCATTGCCTGGTGTGTAAGATTCTTCTTTTCCAACTCCGCAACCTAAAAATAGGAATGATAACCCTACCTTTTTAGTAAGGTTGTAGTGAGGATACAGTGCACTAACTCATAGAACATATATGTGTGTGCAATATATACATATATACAAGGTCTGTCCGGAAAGTATCCAGCCATTGTTCATAAAATGAGAACTGGTTAGCGGGACATCAATGTAACCTGGCAGCAAAGGCGGTGGACTGGGATGCGCATGCGTGAACAATGATGCCCTCGCTGTACTAGACGCTGGTGAGTGAGCATGTACGCTGTGTGGCTGTTGCATTCAAAATGATTGAGTGAGTAGAGCAATGAATCTGCATCAAATTTTGCATTAAGCTTGAACAATATGTAGCTGTTCCATGGGATGAAAAAACAAAAGACAAAAAAAAAAAATAAAGTTAGAAAAATAAAATTTTAAAAATTAAAAAAAAAAAAGTTTGAACAATCCTCCGTGGAAACTATTCAGATGATTCAGAAGGCTTTCAGAGACGATGCACTGAGTGCAGCACAAATAAAATGTGGCACAAACACTTCAAAGACGGCCAAGAGTCTGTTGAAAGTGATCCATGTTCTGGAAGGCCCGCAACCAACAGAACACCTGAGAACGCTGAATGTGTATGGGTTAGGTTAAGAGACTCGGAGAGAACTGTGTGAGGTCCCAAGGTGCCTACTTTGAGGGGACTGAGGTGTCATTGTCCTATGCACAATGTTTCTTGTATCTTGTGTCTTCTTCAATAAAGGTCTCTATTTTTCATATTACATGGCTGGATGTTTTCCAGACAGACCTGGTATGTACACACACATACACACACACATATATATATACACACTCACCACACACACATAATATGGTACAGTACCTGGAACCCGTAAGCACTTGATAAACAATAGTTACTCTCATTACTCCCATTGTTATCACCACACTATAGCCTGTCCAGCCTAACACTCACTCCCAGTCTTCTGGATTGGGACCTAGATCTCTCTTGCCTTCTGCTGTCAATATTTTTTTCTCTCTGGAAGTGAATCACTGATGGGTCTTTTTCGATTACACAGATCTCCCAGAACCAAGAATTTGGGCTCCATGACTTTTTCATTTATTAAACTTATTTCCAGGTGAATTTTTGCTGCAATGCCCAATTTTCATCTAGAATTTGAATGTAGGTAGCAGGCCCCTGGGAGAACCAATAAAGGATGGGGGATGTGGGGTGAGGCTGGAGACTCGGCTATCAAGTTAGCTGGACCTGACCTGGCGCTCACTGACGGTGAAGCATGGTCACAGTACTTCACACCTCCAGACCTCAGTTTCCTCAGCTGTGACATGGAGGATCTCACCCTTAACTTGCAGGGATACGGTGAGGATATATGATATAGTGGCTGGAGAGCCCATGTGTCTGGCACAGAGTAAGCATGAATAATGTCAGTTTCCTTCCCTCTTACAGCCCATCGACAACTTGAAATACTGCCAACAGTGTCCTGAAAGAGAGGTGGGTCCCCCCTCTAAGGAAATAATCTCAAGGCTCCCCCTCTCCTGTTGCCACTTCTGCTTCCTCCCAGGCACCCCCTCCTTTATTTCTCTGAACCTTTGCTGTTCTGAAGTTGGGGGTGGGAGATGGGGAGACATTAGGCAGAAAGGCTGTTCCCAGGGACTCAGCCCGCCCCAAAGTGGCCCTGCTCTGATGCCATTTGGTCAGGAGCCAGACTCGCTGTTTAGAAAAACACATCCGTTCTGGGCACCACCACCTAAGGAAAAACTGCAAGTCTTCAAACACAGCAGTGAGGATGATTTAAGAGCTAGAGAATAGGGCCTGGGAGGAAAACTACAGAACCTAGACTAGATTGTTCAGGTTAAGGAAGTGAAGGCTGGAAAGGGACGGGGGGCTGCCGAAAAACATCGTCCAAAGAGGCAGTAGTGCCAAGCAGGACTGGTAAGCATGTGCTGTGGACTGGGAGGGGCGAGGGGCAGGGCATTAGAAGGCTCTTGGCAAGTCCACTGAGGCAGGGGCCTAAATTAGGTGGCTCTCCTTAAGAAAAGGAATGCAGAATTATAAACACAAAACTGCTAGGGCCATTCCTGGGCTTTGAAAGGAGTTTTTGCAGGTGAGAGGCCCTGAAGCGTGAGCTCTGTTGACTTCACAGTAAGTTTGCCTCTAATCAAGGGTGTGGCAAGTGAGCTGGTAACAGGTTCAGGAAATGGTTTTAGGGCTTGATTGTTCTGTAAACTTGCCTGGAAACTCCTCTCCCATATTCCCCTAACGGATGCTTTCTGAGCCCGCAGACTGCAATGCAAGCCTTCCCTCCTCTCAGAACCTTACCAGATGCGGCCCTTCCCCACCACAGTGGTTTCACGCCCCGTCTCCGTGTGTGCACCTATCACACACTGTGCTATGTGTACCACTCTACTGGTGTACTAGTTGTCTATTGCTGCGTAGCAAATTTCCCCCAATGTAGTGGCTTAAAACTGCACTCATTCATTATCTCACAGTTTTTGTGCTTCAGGCATCCTGGCATGGCTTAGCTGAGTCTTTGGTCAGCTAGGGCTCAACTGGAAAGATCTGCTTCCTAGTTCACATGACCGTTGGCAGGATTCAGTTCCTCACAGACCATTGGACTAAGGCCTCAGTTCCTCAAGAGCTGCTGGCTGGGGGCCTCCCCGGGTTGCTTGCCATGTAGGCCTTGCCATCAAGCGGACATGGCAGCTGCCTTCATCAGAGCCAGCAAATGAGAGGGCAAGAGAGACAGCCAGCAGGACAAAAGTCACAGTCCTTGGTAACCTAATTACAGGAGTGACATCCTATCATTTTTGTCATATTCCATGTATTAGAAACAACTAACTAGGTCCAGCCCATACTCATGGACAGGGAACTACACAAGAGCATGAAGGCCAGGAGGAGGGGATCACTGGGAAACTCGTCAGAAGCTGCCGACCACAATTGTCACTCCTTGTCATTCCCTGTTGCTCTGCCTGTCTCCGCTATTCCATTATGAGCCCTGTGAAGACAGGGACCACATTTTGCTCCGTGCCTAACACAGGCCTCTTGTGCTTCTTAAGTGAATGGATGGTGGATAAATGAATGACTTGGTTACTCAGGGTAGCAGAAATGTAACCAGCCATTCTGGTTATCTTTTGACCCAGCCATTTCATTTCTAGAAAATTAAGGAACTAGGCCAGGTGCAGTGAGGTTCATACCTGTAATTCTAATAGTCTGGGAGGCTGAGGCAGGAGGATCACTTGAGGTCAGGAGTTCAAGACCAGCTT
>CAUYPO010090379.1:0-26939 GCA_963574435.1 Cheirogaleus major
ATAGAAAGAAATTAATTGGCCAACTAAAAATATATAGAAAAAATTAGCCGGGCATGGTGGCACATGCCTGTAGTCCCAGCTACTCGGGAGGCTGAGGCAGAAGGATTGCTTGAGCCCAGGAGTTTGAGGTTGCTGTGAGCAAAGCTGACGCCATGGCACTCTAGCCCAGGCAACAGAGTGAGACTCTGCCCACCCTCGCCAAACAAAGAACTTTTAGAACATTAATGTTGTCTAGATGGAGAAGCTATAATAGAAAAACATGATAAAACTACCCTTTAATTAACCCTAGCCCCTAAACCCATATAAGTACTCTTCCCTAATTCTCTCCTTTTGAGACACCACTATAACTGTCAAGGTAGTCCTCCCCCATTTGGCAAGGTTAGTAACCACAGTTTGGGGTTTTTTGTGGTTTTTTTGTTTGTTTGTTTCTGAGACAGAGTCTCGCTCAGTCACCCTGCCTAGAGTGCAGTGGCATCAGCACAGCTCACTGCAACCTCAAACTCCTGGGCTCAAGCAATCCTCCTGCCTCAGCCTCCCAAGTAGCTGGGACTATAGGTGCTCACCACCATGCTCAGCTAATTTTTTGTTTCTATTTTTAGTTGCCCGGCTAATTTTTTCTATTCTTAGTAGAGACGGGGTCTCAGTCTTGCTCAGGCTGGTCTCAAACTCCTTAGCTCAAGCCATCTTCCTGCCTTGGCGTCCCACAGTGCTAGGATTACAGGCGTGAACCACAGCGGCCAACCAATAAGCTTTGTATGACCAACAGGTTTCCCTGGTGCTCTTAGCAGGGGAATGTTGACACTTTGTACACTGATTAGTGATTGTTACAGAAGCTAAATTAGTATTATGTAATTTAAAATTATCTAGTAAATTAGTATTTGTCTCAGTGCCACAGAACTAAATAACAGTAACATCTTTAAAATTATATTGGCATACTCTACACCAAAAGAAATCTACAAGAATGTTCAGAGCAACATTATTTATAATAACTCAATATTGGAAACAACTCAAATTTTCATCAGTGGTAGAATGGATGAATAAATTATAGAATATTCACATTATGGAATACTATGTAGGAATGAAAAAGAATAAAATATTGTTCTATGTAACAATAATGAATCTCACTGTATTTTAAGGTAGTGATTAAATGGGCAAAAATTGTGCATTTTGTTGTATTATGTAGTACTTTAAAGTGTTCACTTACTTCTAACACATAGATTCTAGACTTTGGCCAATAAACAGCTATAATATGCTAGAGGGATTAGTTTATTATCACGTTCCCATCTTGTTGCCCAGACAATAACCTTACTTATTTACTTGAGGGGCCAGAATAGTTCGAAAGAGCTGTTTTATTAAACCCTGACTTTGCAAATCAGTTAGGACAAGATTGAGACCTTGGAGTATGTCATTTCATTTCTTGTGAATAAAAAGGCATTTGCATTTAAATATTCATTTTATTTTCTATGTTTAAAGAAGTTAAAAAGGCAACTGACAAACCATAAATAAATGATAGAAAACAAGTGAATCATATTTTTTTAGAAATTAATTTAGTACCGTGGCATAGAGCTAATGCTTTCCTACATTTTTCTAGGCCCTAGAAGCTATTAGTGTAATCAGAACAATTACTTTTGCAGGGCTTCACCATGGCATGGAGCCTTAATGCTTCCATTAGTATTATTTTGAAAGAAAAGTCTTTCTCTGAAGTTGCTTTGAATATTTCTTCCATTTTCTACAGTCTAGATACTGAAAACAAAAAATGCTGCCTTGGGAGTTCAGTATAATTGTAAAACTAAAGATAACTGTGATTAGTTGAGCATGATGGTATGCACCTGTAGTCCCCATTGCTCAGAAGTTTGAGGTTGCTATGAGCTAGGCATATGCCATGACACTCTAGCCTAGGTGATAGAGGAAGACTCTGTCTCAAAAAAAAAAAAGAAAGAAAGAAAAGATAATCGTGCACTTTTAGTAGTTAAATTTTATTGCCACCATTTTATTTATTTTTATTCATTATAATAGTTAAGTTTTAACATGATTAATGTTATACTATATTCAGTGTGAGCCTCAGAAAATTTAAAATCCACTTTGCTTGCTATCTTACACCTCTGAGGTGCTTACTCAACTGTCACATCTCAGTGAAGTCTCCCCAACCACTTTATCTAAAAGTTGTAGGTCCCCACTCACCTCTTCCAAACTGTCGGACACTGCCTAGCTCCTTCTCTGATGTACTATATCTCCTCAGAACTTGTCACTATGTGCCATGCTACATTTTACATATTTGTCTTGTTTATTATTTCTTTTTACTACTACACTATAAGCTCCATTAAGGAATTTTTTTGGGTCTTTTCTACTGCTGAATCCTTAGTGCCCAGCACCATACCTGGCAGAGAAGGCATTTAATAGTTATTGAATGAAAGGACAGACACCAAACAAATCTGGATTTCATATTTAAAAAATTTTTACAATAGTCTCAACCATTTCTCAGGCTATATTCCCTTTATATTACAAATTTAGTTACGAGATTCATCAAAAGATTAATGTAATAGGTCCTTGCATAGTTGCTTAATATGTTAATGTAAAGAACTAGCCAACAACTTTTAAATTTCTCTACAAAAATTGACTGTTTTAAACAAAAATGTTAACAATGTTATCATGGAGTTTATAACATAATATAGAAGTAAAATGTATGACAATAGCACAAAGGACTGGACAAGAGAAACGGAAGCATTCTATTGTAAGAACCTTACATTACAAGTGAAATATTATTAATTGAAGGTAAATCATGTTAAGTTAAAGATACATATTATAAACCCAAGAGCAACTACCAAATTTCATAAAACAAGAGGTATAGCTAATAAGCTAAGAGTGGACATAATATTAAAAATACTCAGTCTAAAAGAAAACAGGAAAAGTAAAAATGATAAGGACAGATGATACATAGAAAACAAAGCAGATATAAATCCAACCATACTACAGTTAACTACACTAAAAGTAAATGGTCTAAATATTTTAATTAAAAGGCAGATTGTCACAATGAATAAAATGCAAGACCTTACTATATTTTGTTTATAAGAAAGGCACCATAAGTCTAAAGACACAAAGAGGTTAAAGATTATTAGAGGATGGAAAGAGAAATAGCATGCAAATATTAATCAAAGAAAACTCTAGTGGCTATAGTAATATCAAAGTAGATTTCACAATATGAAATATTACCTTAAAGAGAACATTTCATAATGATGAAGGGGTTAATTCAACAAAATCAGAATTTTAAATATGGATATAACTAATAGAGCTTCAAAGTACATGAAGCAAAAACTAATAGACTTCAAAAGAGAAATAGAAGAATCCATAATTGTCGTTGGAGGTTTCAATACTTCTCTCTCAGTAATCAACAGAGTGCGAAGATCGAAAATCAGGTGGGATGTAAAAAATTTGAACACTATTAAACTATTTGATTTAATTCACATTTAAGGAACACTCTACTTAACAAGAGCAGAACACATATCCTAAGTGCATGAAGAATATTAACCAAAAGAGATCATATACCAGGCCTTAAAATGAGTCTCAACAAATGTAAAGAGATCGAGATCACACAGAGTATATTCTCTCTTCACAACAAAATTAGAAATGAATAATAGAGAGAAATCATGAAAATCTTCTAATAATTAGAAACATAAAATCATACTGAATAACTTATGGATCAAAATAGAAATCACAGCCGGGCATGGTGGCTCACACCTACAATCCTAGCACTCTGGGAGGCCGAGGCAAATGGATCGTTTGAGCTCAGGAGTTCAAGACCAGCCTGAGCAAGAGCGAGACCCCGTCTCTACTAAAAAAAATAGAAAGAAATTAGCTGGATAACTAAAAAAAAAATATATATATATATATATATATATAAAAATTAGCTGGGCATGGTGGTGCATGCCTGTAGTCCCAGCGACTCGGGAGGCTGAGGCAGGAGGATCACTTGAGCCCAGGAGTTTGAGGTTGCTGTGAGCTAGGCTAACGCCATGGCACTCTAGCCCAGGCAACAGAGCGAGACTGTCTCAAAAATAAAAAAATAGAAATCACAAAGAAATTACAAATTATATTGAACTGAATGAAAATGAACAAACAAAATATCAGTATTTGTGGAATGTAGCTAAAGTAGTGCTAGAGGAACATGTATAGCTTTAAATGCTTACATTAAAAAAGAAAAATCTACGGTTCATAGGTTAATAATCTAAGCTTCTAAAGAAGCTAGAAAAAGAGCAAATTAAAACCAAGTAAAAAGTGCAAAGAGCAAAACCAAAGAAGTAGAAAATAGAGAAAAATCAACAACAAAACCAAATGCTTATTTTGGGGGGGAAAACATCAATAAAATGGATACCAGGAATGAAAGAGAGACATCATATACAAAAGTTAAAAGGATAATATACCAATATTATTAAAAACCTCATACCAACAATTTGACAAGTTAGATGAAATTCCTTAAAAAAACATAAATTACTAAATTTGACACAGAAAACAGGAAAATCTAAATATCCCTATATTATCTCTCAGGATAAAAAACAGTACATTTTGACCAAGTTGGGTTGGGCACCTGAGTTAGGTGCAGGGCATATACATATATTAAGAAAACAGATAAAATTCTGTCCTTCACAGACACAACCGTATGTGAGGTGTTGTTTCTGTTTTACTGATGAGGGAGAATGAATGTCTGGGAGGAAAATAACTTGCCAGAGGACACATAATCGAAATTTGGATCCAGATCCCTAAAATTCAAAAGCTTATAATTTTTTTCTATTATACTATATTCCATATCACCTATCACACTTTATAAAGACTTAATCTCATGATATTATGGAAAAAAATTTTAAATCCTTAGAAATTAATATTTTTAAGCATCTATGTACCAGATCCTGTGCTCAGTTCTGAAATGAGTTCTAATGCCATACATTACAATGGAGCTTACATTAAAGAACTATCCTTTCAGTCCCAGATTAGAGGACAGTGTCCCTGAAGTGGTTTTACAGCAATGCTTCTCAGCCGATTTTCCAGTTATTTGATTTTTTAAATGATACCATTCATTCCTTTTCACCATTATAGAATCGAATATATTAAAATACATGTTTTACAGGCTTTTTAATACTATACATTTTAAGGTATACACATATATTATTACACATGTTACTATTAACACTTAAATTTTAGTCTGAGCTTATCTTCTCTAGGCTCAGTTCTTTTCTATCAGAAATACTTTCCTTTAAGGATATACATTTATGGAAAAGAAAAAATAATTTTTGAAGAAAAAATTATAAATAAAATACTTAATAATAATATTAATTCACATTTGTTATAGTTTAAACCACATTATTTTCCTGTTACTCTGAGCCTTTTGACCCCTTGGCATTACTACTTTATTTGTTTTTTGGTAGTCTAAAGTAGTTACGTAACTTGCTTAACCACCATGTTGTACCCAAAGATGCAAACTGTCAAGTGATGATCCAAAGCATTTGCAATGAAGAAGGAAGGTGGAGAATCCGGATGCGAACACAGATATGTCTCTTACCACAATGCTCTTTCCAACAGATTGATATCATCAGTATATATTTATATACAGCCAAACTATTTGATAATATACACTAAGGCCATATGTTACTCAAAGGACAGATATTAGGTATTATCCTGTTTTATAACCCTAAATTATGGTATGCTGATTATGATACTGAATTTCACAGAGCAGACAACAAAGGACCATCAGAATATTCTGAAGATAAGTAGTTTTTATCATCTAACACAGAGGCTTACTTTATCTACAAGACAGGAGCAATGAATACCAAAAGGCTACACATAAAAACCATGAAAGGAAAAGATGTCTATTGGTAACAGAATAAAATAAGGTTAATGAGTAGTGAGTGTAAACAGACAAAAATACCACAAAAGTACTTCACAAAAATATTTTTCTTTACATACCTAAGAGACTGTTGGTAGAAAAAAATACTAACACTATATTGCTTTCTCTATATCACAGCACTACAGTGAGATATAAAAGTTCTAAGATAAGCTAATAACCAAAAATATTTTTAAAATCAGAAGCTTAAAATGGGCAACAAAAATGACAATCTCCTTCCTCTGGAAAGCAAAACAAAACACTTTTGTCCTTATCCAAATTGCATACTATTATTGGGACTGCAAAGCTTCTTTATTTCTTTTGTTTTTGCTCTTGGTTATGCATCTATGCTATTAATTATTCTAGAAATATAAAATGTTCCATTTAAATAAAAGTACTACTGATAATATTTTCATAGTCTAAATACAGTCAGGTAAAATATAAACTACACACAAGCCTACTTTGTTTTATGGAAAATATGGACGCATTCCACATTTTATCCGATCACACTAACAAACAGCTATCAAAGTCTTGTGTTCAAGGGTAACCAGCCTACTCAGACAATACATAAGATTATATATATTAATATAAAACTGTTTTGCAGTAAAAATAAAAAATTGTTCTTTTCACATTTTATAGAATAAAAAGAAGCCTGTGGCAAACAACATAATGAAGAAGAGGACATTTTCACATAAAAATTTTATGTTAAATCCAGTATAGTTCACTTCAAATAAGTGACTTTATTGGGTTACTAAGATTATGCACAGGATTTAAGTCTACAGCTCTTATCTAGAGGCACCGTTATTTAATTTCTGTACTTGACTGAGAAATACTGTAAGAACCTTGAGGAGGCTGCCTTTTAAATAGAGGTCAATTGCTAAAACCAGAGCAGCTATTGCCTCAGTACACATACCTATTTAAATACAATTTAAGAGTTTGGCTCAATCACATAGTTGGTTTATACTACAGTTTTTATACTTCTTATTTCTCTTCCCTGGTTATTCCTGTGTATAATCTTAGCAACCCAATAAAATAACTTACTTGAAGTAAATAATCTCTTAACCATGTCATTCTATAGCTCCAGAAATAGGATAATAGGGAAGAAAACCCCAAATGTATTGGTAGTGGTTGAAATAAATAATTTTAGAATCCAGTTTGCTCTAACTAATGGAGGAGAAGAGTAGTCTGTAAAGTCTGAATCATTTAAAAAGCAGTAATTATTACTAGGCATTGAAGACTCCAAAGGTGGGTAAGGCGGGTAAGAGGTAAGGGATGAAAAATCACCTATTAGGTACAATGTACACAATTTGGGTACACTAAAAGCCCAGATCCCACCACTATATAATATATTCATGTAACAAAACTGTACTTTAAAAAAAACTATTGAAATAAATAAATAAAAGCTAAAAAGCAGTAATTATTACATTTTAGGCACAGAATCATTCTAAATATTTGCCAAATGGTAGACTTACTTTTACATAAGCATTACATGTGTAAATAAATGTTCTTTGCATTTTGTATGGCTTATTTTTTAATAGAATTAGAGATGTCTCATGAAATACTGCTTATATTACAAATTTGCTTAGCTAAACTTTTCTTCAGAAATAGGTAAATTTTAACCTGGCCCTTGCTAAAAATAGAAAAAAGAAAAAAATTAATAAGATTATTTTGTATTTGGAACCCAATTATTATAATCCATTCTACTTAGGTTAAATAAAAATAAAATACAAAATTGGTTAATAAATGCTGTCATTTGATAAATTTCTGATGAAAAGATAGTTATAAATAAATGCAATATGTCCTCCTTACCAATATGAGCTCTGTCAGATATAATAAGCCTTTTTTCCCAGCCTTCTAGTCCTAGAGGGAAGGGGGAAAAGATATACTTAATCAAATATTTTTATAACAGTTTTTAAATCTTAATTCCTTTAGAAATATAATGTCTGAAATTGTTTTTGATGAAGCAATCATTTTTGTATCTTTTCTTCTGCACAGGAAACATCATGTCTAACAAGAGTTTTCTTACTTGTCATTCATTCTATATCCACATCAGTCACACATCAGTGTCTTGCTCTAAAAAACTCCAAACTCAAACCAGTCACATTCACATAAAATACTTCCAGGAATCCAAAAAGTAAATGGTATGAAAATAACATTTTTTGCTGTTGGGGTTGGGGTTGGGGTTAGGTACCTAGCAGGGAGCACTTTGAGAGAAGGGAGTTAATTTTAGGAATGGTAAGGGAATGGTGCCCTTTCTCAAAAGATAATTATAAAAACATGATTAAAGAAAATAATGATATGCTCACTAATCCCTCCAAAGTACTGTCAATTACTGCACTTATTACACTGAATTGTAATGAGATATATCTATCTACTCCATTTAACTGTGAACTGACATGATTAAGAGATAGTTTAAAGTATTTTGTAAGTGTAACTGCAGAGGCTGTGAATTATCATAGCATGGGGCCTATTATCCAATAAATGTTCAAAAAAATGATTGCTACATGAATAAATAAATGCAAACATATGTTTTTCACTAAAGACAGTACTTTAAAGCAGGCTATATGGGTTCTAAGGATAAATGGTCAAGCTCCAAACATTTTCAAAATTAATCTTGGGATATTAAAAATTAGTTGTTACCTTAATATGCAAAAATTTGTTTTGAAAATTTATTCCTTATGGATTAAGGCGGAGAACCCCCTCGCTAATGTACTAAAGGTAATGTACTAAAAGGTAAACCTGGAATATTAAGCAACCTCCTCTACAGTTGTCATGACATGTAAATATATATTCTAAAGTTAGTTTAGGGGATATTATAAAGAAAATCATACCAAAAAATTTAGTAAAGAAGATTCAGCAGGGTCAAGATAGGCCAGAATGAAAAATGGAGTGGGGCGAAATCATTAATACTAAAAGGGATGAAACAGAACAGAGAGCAGCAGGGGAGAACCTCAAGTGGACTGATTTAAAAAGCAGAGACTAGAACATAAGTACAAATGCAGGGAGTATGACAGAGATAGTAGCAAACGTAGGGTTCTGTAAAGTCAGATTTAGTTGTTAGGAACACTTGAGGACAGATAGCAACTTTTAAACCTGAACAATAAACTTTAACAACAGTAATATAATTCAATATTTTAAATTTGAGCTCATCTAAGGGGAAACTATACTAATGATTTTCCTCAATTGTGTATTTCAGGTTGAGTATCCATTATCTGAAATGCTTGGAACCAGAAGTATTTCAGATTTCAGATGCTAAAATATCATCATACTGGGGATGAGACCAAAGTCTAAACATGAAATTCATTTATGTTTTATATACACCCTACACATGTAGCCTGAAATTAGTTTTATATAGTATTTTAAATAATTGTGTGCATGAAACAAAGTATGTGTACATCAAACTATCAGAAAGCAAAGATGTCACTATCTTAGCCACCTGTGAAGACAATAATCTGTGGTTATTTGGCAACACCGTCATCCCTGACTTTGAATATATACGCTACCAATAAGTGATCAATTTTTTACACTTACTCACACATAAGTACTTAACAGTAAAAAATATGACATACCATTAATACAGTGAAAAATAATGTGTTCAGGGTAGCTAAGCAGCACAGAGGCACCACCAGAATACCTCTATATCAGCTGTTGAACAGCAGCAACAAAAACAATGACAGGCTTTCAGTCTCTCCCTATAGTGCTGTGTTGTGATTAAAAGTTTACTGTATGCTATATTTAGTAATGCCGTTGGCGCATCCAGCCTGCACATGTGCCATTTTATTACCCTTTGTGGGTGTGCTTGCATGGGGGAATCTGGGTGTGTGTGGAAAAGATATATCACAGCTAAAAGGGGCTGAGGTATTTTTTTCCTTGGGGATGCTGAATAAACTTGTGTGTTATTTGCCTGCATTTTAACTCCAGCCCATTGTATGAGGTCAGGTGTGCAATTTTTCACTTGCGTTGTCACGTCAGTGTTCAAAAAGTTTCAGATTTTGGAGCATTTCAGATTTCAGATTTTTGGATTAGGGATGTTCAACCTGTATTTATAGAGTCAAATTCCCCTCATAACCTAATGAGGTAGCCAACCTGGATATAAACAGAACTCTAAAAATCCAAGAGATCAATAAAGGCAAGAATCCAAGATTATTTCTTTTAAGGAGATGGGAATGGATATATTGCATAAAAGCAGTATTTCTCTCATTTAGAAGAAGGGACTTAAACCCCTTTTTACTCCTGGTTTGTAGCAACCACAGAAGAGCTCTAGATCCTCTAGGAAACAAGATTGACAGTGTGCAACTCAGGAATTTCCTTGAGTTTTGCCACTAATATATGGTAATCCTAACTACCTTAAGATAAAGTTTGCAGATGATCTACGTGTAAAAAAATCAGGACTTACAAATGACATTATTACATCTTACGTCTTGTCTAAAATAATGATTATAATGAATAAAATTTAATAACTGACATTAAAATTTTATCCTATAATAACCTAAAATTTTAAAGTGTAAGACAAAAATGTTAAGTTTGTCTGGCATGAGATGCTAATAAAACGTCACAAAAAATAACTGGTTACTAGGCAGACTCATTCTTCCATACCTTTTCCTTTTTGAACATTTTTCTCTGCTTCTTCAAACAATCCAGGCAGATGAATTACCACACCATTTCCTAAAGGAAAACAAATTCCAACCTTAAACATCTATAATTATAGTGTAGCATATATAATTTATATGACACTTTGATTTATCATGGAGTTATCATGGAAATGATTCCAAGTTTTAAATAGTAGTATAATATGAATATATAATAGAATATAATACAGAGAACATAAAACACTAAAATTACATTCAACATAATTTGAAATTTCTTTGAAACAAAGTGAAACATGTTATTTTGAAAGAAATACTTCGAAGGTTATGTATTTTTAGGCAAATGGAATCTGTTCACAGTAGACTCTAGATCAATGTTTTGCTTTTTTCCCCCAGAGATGGGGTCTCCCTGTGTTGCTCAGGCTGGAGTGCAGTGGCTATTCACAGGCACAATCATAGCACATGGCAGTCTTGAACTCGTGCCCTGCAGCTATCTCCCACCTCAACCTCCCAAGTAGCTGGGACTACAAGTGTGTGGCACTATGCCTGGCTTCTAGATCAGTGTCTTTCAAATTGGGGAATCACACCCTATTAGTCATAAAATCAATTTAGTGGGTTGTGATTAATATTTTAAAATATTAAAAAGTGAAATAGAAAGTAACAGATTGCATCACATGTTGTAAGAGTTCAGAACCAATCCATGAACCTCTTGTATTTCTTACTGTGAGTCACAGCTGAAAGCATCCAGAAAACTGATTTGATGATGTAATACTTCTTTATAGAATTAAGATTGCCAATGATCACAGATAGATACAAAGTCATCTTTCCAAAAAGTATTACTGTTAAAAGATCTAAGAGTTACAAATAGCCAAAGTTAGGTATATTCTAGAAGGTATCAAGGTCAAAATTAGTAAGGGATCAATGAACCATTTGGTGACAGAAGAAATTGGTTTTGATAATAAAAATGAATACCATGATCAATCAGGAGGGAAAAATGAACAACCAGCTCAGTATACATACTTACCAATGAATGCAGTAACATTTGGATTAATTATTCCACTGGGTAAAAGATGAAAGTCATATTCCACAGAATCTACAACAACTGTATGGCCAGCATTATTTCCTCCCTGAAATATAAGATAGGGGAAAATTGAGCCTGACAATAAATATGAAAAATAACATATCTCCTTACAAAGTAAATTAATCACTTCCTGCTAAAATGTCAATTTAACTTAAGGAAGCCCAAATGTTTGCCATTTACACTGATTTGTTAAAGCCTTCATAATAGTTTTGCTCTCTCCTTTCTGTACTACAGTACACTTGAGTGATTATCCTCAAGTATCTGGAAACTGGAGAATTCAGGTTTCTGAAAGACAGAAAGTCATGTTCATTTTTAAAAGACAAAGAAAAGTAAAAAACATACAGATAGCCATTAGTTTGTTAGTCTGTCTTTGGCACTATGTAGGAGGTGCAGCAATCTAATTATTAATAATTATCCATGATATTTTATCTACACAACCATGTCTCTAAGATAGAAAAGAGTAATCTATTCAGTTACCCTAACTTAATGTAAATATTCATATAATTCCCATTGTCCTTAGAGTGTATCAAACAACTTTGTGATGGGAAATTTGTATTCTTACATGGAATCCATAATTAGAATCTCCCCTAAGTTACTCCCCCAAATATTGGTTATCCTGGGACTTGAATTTATAAATCAGCCTTGTGAGTTTGGTTAGTGACAGAATCTGCTCATCTCTGGATAAAGTAATATATTGCTGGGTCAAGGAACCTCTAACACTGAGAATCATACCATAAACTCATAGTAAAATTTTCCACTCTATGAAGTTTGTGCCCATGTAGCAAATAAATAGTAAAATGTACACAAAATGAAATCATAAAAATTAGGTATAAAGGAGACTGAATATTAAGTGACCAAATAATTTTTCTAAGTTTACTTTTTTCTTTTTCTTTTTTATAGAGACGAGGGTTTCACTATATTGCCCAGGCTGGTTTCAATCTTCTGGCCTCAGCCTCCCAAAGTGCTAGGATTACAGTCATGAGCCACTGCACCCAGCCCTAATTTCAAAGTTTAAAAAACCACAGAAGAACACAAGTCAATTGACTACATGTATGTTTAAACTTCTATACAATATTAACTAACTCTTAAAAGTAAACAACAAACTAGGAATATGTTTGCAACAAATAAAAACTTTTAACTACATCCTTATGTGACATTAAAAAATACCAATCAAAACCGTATCTCCTTATCTCAAAGAGCAAAAATAGAAATACCATTCGACCTAGCAATAGCATTATTAGGCATCTACCCAAAAGAGCATAAGACATTCTATTATAAAGACATCTGTACCTGAATGTTTATGGCAGCAAAATTCACTATTGCAAGGACATGGAAACAACCCAAGTGTCCGTCAATTCATGAGTGGATAATTAAAATTTGGTATATGTTTACAATGGAATATGACTCAATTATAAGAAACAACAGTGAGCTAGCACTGCTTATATTATCCTGGATTCAGCTTAAGCCCATTATCCAAAGTGAGGCGACACAAGATCAGAATAATGGGCTCCACATGTACTCATCATCAAATTGGTACTGACTGATTAACACTATGGTGCTCAAAGGGTGGTGGTGTTCACCAGGGATTCAGGGATTGGGGGGGGTAGACCCACATCTGAGGGATGTGGTGAGCATCGTGGAGGGGAAGAAGGGCATACCTCTAACCCTTGCTAGGCAGAGGCAAAAATATAAAATGTAACCAAAAAAAAAAAAAAAAAATTTGTTGGGTGTCAGGCAGGTGTGGGGGATGGGTATATACATACATAGTGAGTGCGATGCGCACTGTCTGGGGGATGGACACGCTTGAAGCTCTGACTCGAGGGGGGAGGGGAGGCAAAAGCAATGTACGTGACCTTAACGTTTGTACCCCTATAATATGCTGAAACAAAAATAAATAAATAAAATAAAAGAAGTTGTGAATAAAAAAACGGATCTCCTGAGAATGACTAGTTTAACTTGATCCAAGGTTGTTTCTGACAAACTGAATGTTATTCACTTTTTATTAGACCAATTCATCACCAGTCATGAGTTCACAAAAATGCTAGAAAAATAGGTCCTGCTAAAAAAAATCTTCAAAAAGCAAACAATTTACAATGTTTTGCACTGTAAAGCAAAGAATTCTTTGCCTGAAGACTAATGTATATCATGTACTTAAAAAAAAAAAAGACAGTGGTGAGCTATAATCTACAAGATGACAGTGGTGACAAGACACAGGAAGACAGAAGCAGGAATGTTAAGCAACACCTTCTTCATGTTCTAACAAGGGAACAGGTGAATATATTTTACTATTGATTTTTTAATAGGAAACGTCTACCTATGATACAGTCTCCAAAAGACACAGAAGCATGGTAAAATGTGAAGTCTTTCTCATACCCTTGCCACAAGGCAACCAGTTATATTCTTAAAAGATTTTTCCTGAAAGTTTGGAAGGGGTTTCCTAAATCAAAAATACTGTGATAAAAAGGCTCATATTGCCATGAGGGATAAAGGGAAACTAAAATAAAGGTAAGAATTGTCCTATGAGTCATTTTAAAAAGACTAAGTTCACTGTGTTCTTTTGGCATGTAATATATGTCTTAGGATTCTGTCAGCTTTGGTGATAAACTTGCACAAGTATAAAATAATAAAACTATATACCAGGAAATTTATTGCAACATTGTTTATAATGGCAAAAGCTTGGAAACAACTTGAATGCCTCTCATTACTGGACCAGTTAAATAAATTATTATATGTTTATATGCAAAAGAAAACAATATAGCTCTTAAAAGAATGAGGTGATTCTGTTTGCAAGGTTATGGAATGAGCTTTAAAATTTGTTAAGTAAAAAAAGCAACGGCCGGGAGTGCTGGCTCACACCTGTAATCCTAGTCCTCTGGGAGGCCGAGGGGGAGGATTGTGCTCTGGAGTTGGAGACCAGCCTGAGCAAGAGAGAGACCCCGTCTCTACTAAAAATAGAAAGAAATTAATTGGCCAACTAAAAATATATAGAAAAAATTAGCTGGGCATGGTGGCGCATGCCTGTAGTCCCAGCTACTCCGGAAGTTGAGGCAGGAGGATCGCTTGAGCCCAGGAGTTTGAGGTTGCTGTGAGCTAGGCTGACGCCAAGGCACTCTAGCCCAGGCAACACAGTGAGACTCTGTCTCAAAAAAAAAAAAAGAATATGAAGCCAATTAAAATTTCTTTAGTCCCCAGGAAAACGATAATTTGTTATTATCATAATCATTTAATTCTAAATTGTTATACATTACTAAGTTTAATAAGTTTTTATGAATTGTTATAAAGTACTGGTAACTTTGAGACAAACAATGAATAACATTATCATCTAAGCAAAACCAAGGCTTTCTTTTTTAAGAGTTGGGGGTCTCACTTTGTGGCGTAGGCTGGCTTTGAACTTTTGGGCTCACGCAATCCTCCTGGCCTCTACCTCTCAAGTAGCTGGGACTAAGGCGTGCGACACCACACCTGGCTAAAACCAGTTTTTTAAAATCCATCATTTGTTTAATGTAAAAAATAAACTATCTACTCTGTAATTGTTGGAGTAGACCATTAAAGCCAAATTATTTTTATAGATATACTAATATAATCATTTGGTGAAACAACCATTAACTTGGTAGTGCATGACAATGTTCTTGTTGTGTAACAAAAGCCTACTTTCTTAGCTAACATTTTACTAAGGCAGTAATGATGGAAGTAATCATAATAAAGAAATGATGGCTGCCATATTATATATAATAATATATAAATATATAGGTAAATAAATTGTTTTAGGCAGATGGTTATGATAGATGACTAATTTTAGGGGGACAAATTGGCTTAATTCCTTAAGTTCATCCATGTTTATACATAGTTCAGGCTGGAAAAGTTCAGCTGAAAAGACTTGAAATCACTTTACTACAAAGCTTGTTCACTCAAATATTAACCAACATTTTTCAATAACCAATGTCACGTTAAGGATTATTATATAGTTTAAATATCATTTAAATTATTTCATTGAGTATGGATGCATTGTTAAATATACCCAGAAAAACCCTAGATTATCCTATGAAGGATTTAGGGAGAAAATATAAGTGCTTATTTATATTTGGTCAGTAGTGCCCTGTGGGAGAACTGGGGCATGATAACTTTTAATCTTGAAACACACTGTGCAGAAGGGTCCTCAGGTGAACTGAAAAGATGCTACTCCTAAGGGGTTACTTATGCAGTTATCTATTCATGAATTAAGTTTTAATATATTGGATTTTATAAAATGCAACAGATGAAGTCAAATTTGAAGTGTCTATTTGTATGCTAACCTAAATACTGTGTGAAATATGCAAAATTCACCTTGGGAGCTCTAGCAATTGTCCTTGAACACAGATTATACTGGTTCAAGGAGAGGTCACATATATCAGCAGAGAGCAAAACAGGAGTTTCAAATATGAGCACCATTACTGACCACCATTTCACTCTCCCATCTATAAATTTTAAGGGCAGATGGAGCTGCTTCCCACATAGGCAACTCCATGTAGCACGTGCCAGCATGAGCAACAGCAAGGATGTGTTTGTTTAATCGTGTTTAATAATTCCCCTAAGTAGATCTGGGTAGGCCAGCTAGCACTAAATAAATGATGAGAGATATTTTGTTGTTGTTGTTCCACCTTTAATAGAGACATACTATTGCCTTCTCAATCCAAATTTTCCTCAAACCAAACTTGATATTATCCCCCAAAACCAGCACTAATCATATATTCACATTAATAGTTACATATAATTACCTCCTGCTGCTTTGCTAAATTCCCATAACACAATCCTAGTCACTCATTTAGTATTTAACAAGTACTCTTAATTATCATAGCCATATGTTTTATATTACATAACTAGAAAAACAGAATATGTTCAATTAATAGTTATACAAAGAGCTGTGAATCTCAATGTTGTTTTCTGGATCCATTATATCAATATGGAAAATATTTCTCAATGATTCTTGATGACTTAATTTTTCTAACAATTTTGAAATATACCTCCCTAAACCCAAAGAAAAAAAAAACAGTGAGTACAAAAGTGGCTGCATGTTATGTGGTAGGTTTCTTTGAGGAAAAACATAACGCGTTACATGATGTTCTTCTTATATTAAATACCAAGAATAAATGCAAGTTAATTGTATTAAAGTAAAAAATATATGAAAGAAAATTTAATTAGTTCTCATCACAGTCACAAAACATTCCCTAATATGGTATATATTAATATTTCACCAATTTTGTTTGACTATTATTCTTACATTAAGATTAAATACAGGCCAGGCGTGGTGGCTCACGCCTGTAATCCTAGCACTCTGGGAGGCTGAGGCGGGAGGATCACTCAAGGTCAAGAGTTCAAAACCAGCCTGAGCAAGAGCGAGACCCCGTCTCTACTAAAAATAGAAAGAAATTAATTGACTAACTAAAAATATATATACAAAAAATTAGCCGGACACGGTGGCACGTGCCCGTAGTCCCAGCTACTCGGGAGGCTGAAGCAGAAGGATCGCTTGAGCCCAGGAGATTGAGGTTGCTGTGAGCTAGGCTGATGCCACAGCACTCACTCTAGCAACAAAGTGAGACTCTGTCTCAAAAAAAAAAAAAAGATTACATACAAACAAATATTAAAGAAGGCTCTTGATTACAAAAAAGTGTATCCCACTGCAGAGCTATGAAACAAATTGGAACATTGGGATAGAAGAAAAGTGGAACTATAAGTCTATGCTCTCAAAGCTGAAAGGCAAAGTTTCAGATGTACCTTTTTAGTTTTTTACAATCAACATACAGCAAATCTTCATTGCTTTAATTAAAGTTAAAATAGTAAGAACTAATTTAACTCCAAACATTCTTTCCCTCTAGAAAAGCACTAGAGGTCTACAGTATATCAGACTGTTGGAAAACAATTTACAAATAAGAACAATCCAGAATGAATATTTCCTCATACTTTATTTTCCTATATGAAATTAACTCTAGGTCAGTTACACCTTTGCATGTTAGGTCCCTCTTCTTTTCCCTTTCTTTGCAAATAACAACAATCATCCCCATTGCCACTGTGATTGATCTGGACAAGGAAATCTGGTCCAACCTAAGCCAATCAGCTCTTCTCCCTTGAGAATTTGATTTTGGGTATTAAGAAAAGCAGTTACGAGTTTAAAGCCTGTTACCTAACACAAGCGTCCTAAAGAGAAAGGCTGCCAGTTCTAGCTGCTGAAATTCCAGGAGCAGCTTTTGTCTTAGGCCAGCCTAAGGCTTGGCCATTCTGCTCTTTCTTCAAACAAATCCCCATTTTGCTTAAGATAATTTCTTTGCATTGATTGCAAACAAAGAATCCAAATGATTCACAAAACAAATTTATTACAACACAGTACGTATATACCTTGCTCCCTGAGTTCACATCTTGTATTAATGATAACTGAATATAAAAGTGATTAACTGTTAAATATTAATAACATTTTATACTATCAAGGACAATACTTTTAAACATGGTACTGCAGGGTATAGGAATGATATAATAGTACTAGTTATTTTGCAACTATTCTCAGTTTCTCAATGCATTCTTTTCTTCCTAATTTGATGTTAAGTTTAAGGAAGTCAGAAGACAGGTGTTTTGAATATTCTTCCCATGGCTTCTCAGAATCAAAGGCTGTCAAACTCAATTCTAGAATAAAATTTTGGATCATGAAATGTTAACATGTGTAAGTTTCTAATTTAGAAGCTCCAAAGGTCCAGGAAGGTTAAAAAAAAATTATGGGAGGGTATGAAATAACATTAGTTAACAAAAGTGACTCTTGATTCTTAACTTGGTTTGCTATTAGGCCTTTTCCTTCTCCAAATCACTCCCTTCTTCCCTGCCCCAAATAAAGGCAGTGACCCACCTCTGGACAGTCATAAACCTGAAACGATGACATCTCTTCTTCAGCAACAGTAGAGGCCTAAGTGTCAAGGGCTAACAACCGCATGCATATAGCCCAGAGGCATTTCTCAGGCCATTAAAATAGTCTTGTGTCTTCTCTTTGTCCTTTTTGCTCTGAATACTTGAGCAATGTACTGTAATCACAGAGCGCAAATTGAACATCAATTAAGAAGTTAGAGTTAACTCTGTGGATTACAGCAAAGAGTAGCAATGCCTCAGACCCCAGGCATTTGAACTATACCAGCAACCAAAAATGGGTTGCCATATTTTATCTAGTCTTCAAGCTTTTTAAGAGCCTAACAATCTTTTGAGTCAATGCTTACTACTTATGCTGCTTTCTTGGTAAAGACTGTAAGACCTATGTCTTCCCCCTTCCAGATGAAACATTTCCCTATTTACCAAAACTAAAGCACTTATCAATCTACAGCAATAAAGTCATTATAAGGATAGAGCAGGTTAAGTTACTACCAGTAAGTTGATCAAATTAAACTATTCAGCAGTAACCAGACACACTAGATAGGAAGAGAAAACACATACAGGGTATCTGAATTTCTTTTTAGCGAAGACATTTAAGTGCACTGCTCAGTTATCTTTTAAAGGCTTAAAGATACCCACTTTACCTTACATTATTATGGCTACCTTCCAGTTCCTTCCTTCCTTCCTTCCTTTCTTCCTCCCTCCCTTCCTTCCTTCCCTGTTGGCCGGCATCCTAGCACTCTGGGAGGCCAAGACGGGTGGATCATTTGAGGAAGTAGCTCAAGACCAGCCTGAGCAAGAGAGAGACCCAGTCTCTACTAAAAAAATTAGAAAAAATTAGCCAGGCATGGTGGCGCATGCCTGTAGTCCCAGCTACTCGGGAGGCTGAGGCAGGAGGATCATTTGAGCCCAGGAGTTTGAGGTTGCTGTGAGCTAGGCTAACACCACAGCACTCTAATCCAGGCAACAGAGTGACTCTGTCTCAAAAAAAATAAAAAATAAAAAAAATAAAGTCCCTGTTAAAGCATGACCAAGTTTCATACACACATAAATGTCACACAAATAATGAAAATCCCAGGTACCTTGTATTTAATACCTTAAATTGCCATTATGAAACAAATTCTCACAATGAAAGGGGAAAGGGGTATTGCCTTGGAGGATCTTAGGTTCCTAATTAAGAAGATTCAGACTCTAGGTACCAAATTCTAATATACACACTTGCTAACCCAGCATCATAGATGGAAGTATGAGACATGCAACCAAAAAATGTATACACCAATGACGTTATACAGCTCTGTGTCAATGCTTGATAAAAATTCACCTTATCACTATATTCATGAAGGTATTTTCTTAATAATATACTGAAATTAAAGATCTCAAGTCAGAAAAGTTTTTTTAAATCACTAAAATTCTTCCTTTAAAATGGATTTTAAACACTTAATATAAACAAAAATCTCATTTTTAGAAATTTCATGGGCCTTCTTTTCAAAAAGAATTTTATTATATTGAATCAAATATAATTAAAAGTTGGTTCAATGTAAAGAACCATCTCACCCTCGAGCCAGAGTAGCCATGGGAACTCCTCTTCATTTATTGTTCTTTTCATCGCTTTCAGCAGGCAACATCGAACATTTCAATGTCCCTTTTTCTATTGATCAAAGTCACCGATTTTCACTTATCAATATGTAATAGCTCATCCACACTAACCTTTGGTGTCAAAATCTGAACATAGTTCCTAAGTGATAATATGTATTACATCTTATTTTGTAACTAGATTTGTATCCAGTTACAATATAAGTAAGCTATTAATATTAAGTACGTATCAATTTACTGGTTCACTCTAGATTTGTTCTAGGCAATAGTTTTTCCTAGAGATACTTGAATCTATCCAACTAATCCATTCATTCCCACGAAAATTAAAGAAACAATAATTTTGATCAGATACTACTGAAATGGTCTCATATAACTTAAAAATTAATGCTTCAGAAGTAGAGATGATGGTATAACACATGTATTAATTGCAACAGAATTAAATAGTGAACAATGTGGGATGTCTTCATTGACCAAACTTTGAGATTTACTGCCTCAGCAGAGAAAAACTAGTTACTAGAACTGGATATGACATTCAGCTGAAATATGTTGAAGAGATACATGAAAAAGATACAAATATCAGTTATCTATTTTCTCATAGATACAAGAGATAAGACTTAACATAAACAATTAAAGCCTTTGAACATAATGGTAAACGTAGGAAATACTAGTTACAATACTAAATAACAAATGTTAATACAAGGAATGCTGGGGATTCCATCTTAAAATCATGCCAACAGTCAAACTGTCCAGAGAGATGTTAAAATAATTGACAGAAAAAGGTTAAACTACTGATTTCAAAGGGATGATCCAGCCACCCAGAATCCATTTGTTGAGTATTTTCTTTCTACGTCACATAGTACAGGTGCTATGAAAGAAAACAAAAAAAGTAACAAGCCCCCTTTGAGAAAACTTATAATCGAATAGGAAAAGCACAGTAACCAAAGAGAACAAGATTTAACCAAGAATAGTATACTAGACATTTGTAAATACTTTTATACTAGGGAAATACTATAAACTGTATAAAAGCAACCCTGATTGCGCTCTCTTCGGCAGCACATACACTAATAAAAAAGCAACCCTGATAGGAAACAGAAATAGCAATTGTTATAAACCTGGAAGAATGGTTTACCTTAAATGCGAATCATCTACTACCTTTAATATTATGGGAAGTAGTCTGAAAGATCATTTTAGCTGTACAACATCAAGGCCTTAAATAACACTAAAGTTACTTCCTTTTAAATTATCTTTTACCTTTTCTATTTCAAAGAGAAAGTTTCAGTTTGCTGCTGGTATGTCTTTTTCACTTACTAATGGCTGGTTTCAGATCCTCAGCAGATACCAGCATCTAGCTACAAATTAGTAACATTTTGTATTGCGTTTATTTTTATGGCAAGCTTGTATATACATATAGCAAGAGACAGAGTATAGGTTCCCTTATGATTAATTTTAGTTAATATTTTCAAAACCCTGAAAAAAAAAACACGAAGAAATGGAATACCGCTCTAGCCTTTCCTAATCACAGGCAACTTCATGCCTGTCATCGTACCCAGACCACCAAACTTCTTTTCTCCAAGAGCAATAAATAAGCAATTGCTTAAGGCCTAGTATAAACTGCTACAGTTGAAACGTCTCTGTAGTTTCTGCTCCATAAAATAAAGAAAACAAAGTATAGTATTTTACTTTGAGAGGATTTGAGGGAATAAACAGTAATAGACTTCCTAACAAAACTACTTTAGTGCTGCTAAAAAGGAGCCTTCCTGGTATTATACTTTTACCTCTTGAAAACCTATACTAGTATCCTTCTCCACCCTTGCAATACTTGCTTACATAGCAGTTGTCCACTAGATTGTGGGCAACTTGTGGGCACGATCCCTGCCTTGTTCAGCTTTTTGACTCTGGAGCTAAGTGGTCCCCTGTTGATCCTCAGTATGTGTTTACTGGATGAATGACCTGTGTCTGGAGTTGGTCCTATACTTAATTCTTCTTTTTCTTAAAAGACATATAGATTTAAAATTAAGTCATTAGTAGCAGCTGTCCTTTGATGCAAGTCCTACATACTTACTAATGGATCTAGAGTACCTACCAAAATTCTTCATAAATCCTGAATCTGAAAGACATAGGCCTTGAGTGCTATAATAATGAAAATGCCAATAGCTTTGCATCTATTCTTTCCAAAAAGACATTTTATATATTAGGATACATAGTTAAATGCAATGTGTCAGTTTTTCTTTTTAAAACCACATTTTATATTGGGAGAAATTCTTTGATTCCACTGTTGAAATATGGATACATTATAGATATACTACTTCTGGAGAAACAATGCTGTACAAAATTTAAGTTCATGACATGAATATGGCAAAAAAAAAAAAAATTAAACTCCAACAAAGGACATAGTTTTAACACAAAAACCTGAAACATCAAAGAAGGCAATCCAAGATCAAAATGTCTCCCTCAATGTTGACTTTTCCAGCTCTCTATATACACTTATTAAGAATTTCAATATTCCATATTCTTCAACTGTATAACCTAGGAGAACTTCATTAAACTTAATAGGGCTGACCAAATATAAAGTTGCCAAGGTGAATCACAAAAGGGATATGCTTAAATCTATTCGTTACTTATCTACTTTTCACTAACAAGACCAATAAGGAATCCTAATGATCCCTTAAAAGGCACTAGAAGAATATGAAGATTCTATAAGGAAGGTAGGGTATTAAGTCAAAAACTTACAGGTGAGGAAAGTCTCCTTATATGCCTGGCTACTATCCTCAACTAACATTTTAAAGCCAAACTTGGTTCCCTCTCAATCACTTCTCTAAATTTTCCAAGAGCATCAATTCAGATTGGTTCATGATTTCCTTCAAGATTACTTTCCCAGTAATATAGTTTCCCATCTACAAACCAGTTCTAATATTTTTCAATGGAATATTAAAATTGAATAAATGCCATAATGGTTATGTTCCCCAAACCTTCTTACAATCCATAATGTAGTTCAACCAAGTAAGAAAAGAGAATGTCAAGAATGACAGAGTGGCCAGGCGCGGTGGCTCACACCTGTAATCCTAGCACTCTGGGAGGCCGAGGCGGCTGGATTGCTCAAGGTCAGGAGTTCAAAACCAGCCTGAGCAAGAGCAAGACCCCATCTCTACTAAAAATAGAAAGAAATTAATTGGCCAACTAAAAATATACAGAAAAATTTAGCCAGGCATGGTGGTACATGCCTGTAGCCCCAGCTACTCAGGAGGCTGAGGCAGTAGGATCACTTGAGCCCAGGAGTTGGAGGTTGCTGTGAGCTAGGCTGATGCCATGGCACTCTAGCCCAGGCAACAGAGTGAGACTCTGTCTCAAAAAAAAAAGAATGACAGAGTGAAGGGGACAAACAGGCATCAGCCTCTCTCCCCTTCTAGGCAGCAAAAGTTAGGTATTCTTATCTGTCTTTCCACACTGCATGGCCAGATCCGATTTTAAGATAAAAAGAAGGTAAAGGATGGGCTTCTGGAGCAGCACCTAGGGCAGTGTAGGGTGAGAATTCAAGGGTGTTGCCACTGCTTAATAGCACTTGGGAGTGCCATTAAGTAAGGTACAGTATGTATGTTGCCAGAGGGGTGGAGGAATAGAAGGATGGAAAAGGAGGGAGGGAGAGGTGGTAGTGCTGGTGCTGATGGTTATACTAAGAGGCAACTGGTATAATAGCTACCTTAGCCAAAAAATTGGCAGAGTGGATTTCTCCATGCAAAAAGAAAAAAACCAAGAAAAGTCAGAGAATATTTGCACTTGGCTTTTTACATACCTGTGTTTTCTGTTTCTGCATGCTCAAATGATATTCAATTTTAGATAGAAGGCTTCCAATCAAGTGGGCCTACTAACTTTGAACATCTACAGCATGCCATCATCATATTGTGCCATGTGTGTTCAACAAGAAATATTCTTGCGACCTTAACAGACAGCAGTTAGCTTCAAATAATAGACTTTGTTTTGAACGTGGTTACTGCTCATCTATTTCGAATTCTGAAATTGGGGATTATTATCTGAGAGTCTTTGGCTGCTTCAAAGTAAATGACAAATAGGAAGAAAGTGTACACTGAAAACCACGTGTTTCCCGTTAAGAAGTACATTACCAAGCCATTTCCCGAAAGTTCACTTTCAATGTGACCATAACAATGTAAATATTTCCAAATACCCGATTTGATGTCCATGTATCTACTCTCCTCACGCTTTTTAACAGAACTGGCATTTTTTTCCTCTGGGACCAACGAGTAAAAGTAATCTCCCCTTAATATTAATTAAGTACGGGGTACCAAAAAAACAACAACAACAACAACAAAAACCACAAAACAAAAACAAAAAAATAAACAGGGCTCTAAAACAGTCCAAGCCAAAAGGTGGGTTCTGATGTCAACAAAGTGGACCGTAGGAGGCAAAGCACTGCATGCCACGGGCCTGCAGGTGGGGGAATGGTGAGTCTAGATTTCAAGGCATTTGGGAAAATCCACTCCCACTCTGCAGCCCTGGGTGGGTGGGTGATGGGCAGGCAGGTCGTGCGGCAGCGCTGGGTCTCCGCCCTCTGCCAGGAGAGTTGGTAGCAGGCCTCGGGCGGTAGCTCCTCAAACTCTGACCGCATCCCACCTCCACCCTGGCCTTAGTCCTGGGGCTGAGTGCCGAACCCAGACCGAAAACTGCAACTCCCCAGACATCGCATATCTCTCAAAGGCTCCCCATCATCCCGCATTTTCCTCCAAAACCACCCCAAGCTTCACCTCAGACCCCAGGTTAGGGGTTCCTGACCTCCCGCCATTTCTCCACGTCGCCGCAGCTCCGAGCAAGAGGAGAGAACCTCAAGGTGACACCTCATTTTGGCCGGTGGGTCCCGGTTCTGGGCCCGAGTTGTTGGGCACTAGAAGCCAGGAAGCCCGAGCTCCCAGCCACGCTTCCAGTCACAGCGCCGTCGCCTCACCTGGCACCGGCACACGATGTCGGCGTCCTGCGCCAGCAGATCCACCACCTTCCCTTTGCCTTCGTCGCCCCACTGCGCGCCGAGCACCACCGTCACCCGGTTTCCTCCGGGCCGCGCCTTAGGGCGGCCGTAGTCGCCGTTGGGCAGGGAGGATGCCGGCGGGTTGGTCTCGTCGAACGACATGGCTCCAGTGACGCGAGGAGAGCCTGAAGGAGACACCGTCGGCGAAGAGTGCGCGAACTGAACCGCTCTGCGGCCGCCAGCCACATGCGGAGGAAGAAGGAGCCAGAGGCCGGCCCCGCCCCCCGGCCCCGCCGGGCCACCACCCTCCAGCCAGGCCCCGCCCCGCTCGTCGCACAGCCCACTCAAGGGGGGACCATGACTGCCCCGCGCAGGCCTCTGCAGCACCGCCCGCAGGAGGAAGCCCTGGTGGCTGCAACCGCCGCCACCCTAGACCGAGGCCACGCCCCTTCCGCAGCCAGGCGCGCCTCTCCTGTACGAATCTAGAGAGCGGAAAAGGGCAGGGGCGGGGCTTCGAGCGCGCTTCGCCCTCAACGTCCCGCCTACCGGGTCTTCCTCCGGCTTTCAAACTGGAGAGGCGCGGAGCTGCGTGCCGAGCGTCGGACTACAACTCCCGGCATGCAACGCTCCGGCTGCGGCGACGTATTCTGGTGCCACCGAGGCGGCCATCTGCAGGTTTGACTCTGAAAGCATTCGTGTAAGCGATCGTTTTGTAAAATTTTTTTTAAGATTTATTTTTATTGAGGAATGAGATAGCGTGTCAAACATACAAAGTGTGGAATTGCAAAATACAAACAGGTTGGAATTTGAACTTATAAGCTTAGAATTGGAAATTAAAGGTCTAGAAGTAATAGAGATAGGAACAGGGATCAAAAAAGACAAACTCAAAAGTAAGGCAATAAGGTAGAATACGTTAGACCTGAAAGGCTATAGCTCAAGTAGAATCTTAACCCTTCTCACTTAAACATTTACACAAAGGCTCAGAAAGGAGTGAATTAGCTATGTCATATAGTACATATATGCAGATACTGTAATGCACTTGAGTTTTTAATCCCCACACCGTATAAGGTAGGTGATCCTGTCTTGTCCTTATTTTACAGGATTTAAGATCTAGGTAACTTGCTCTAGGAAGGCTGGAATTAGTGCCTAGACAGCCTGAGTCCAGAGACGATGCCCTTCCGCTATGTTCCATTCCTCCTCTTAGTGTTTCAGTTGTGGCTAGACTGGAGTACACCTGTTGATGTAATGCTCTTCCGACCGCAATACAAATTATTATAACTGTGACGTCTAATTCTAATAAAAGTTGCTTCGGAAAAAAGTGGGAATAAAATCACATTATATGTGTCTCCCAAATCGTATATACTGTTATGTTCCCTAATGGTCCCTGGAGCGCATTTTAGTATTTTATTATTTCTATTCAATGTGTTACATAAGTAAACATTTGAGAATTTACTATAACCTAAGGCTGACTGTACTGGGCACTGATAACATGGGAGGAATAAAGATACAATTGCAGCCCACAAGGATTCCAATTATTTGGTCTATCAGTAAGTAAATTATAATACTTGTAATACTTATAAATACCACTTAACTGGTGTTTATCTTGACTTTATCACAAACCATTTATAAGCAAGAATGCAGTCATATTTTATATTCTAGTGCCCAAGGTAGTGTTGGGCATATAGTAGATACTCAATAAGCACACGTTAGTATTCATTTCTGTTTAATTTTTTTTCTTTTTTTTGAGACAGTCTTACTCTGCCCAGGCTAGAGTGTCGTGGCACCAGCTTCGCTCACAGCAACCTAAAACTCCTGGGCTCAAGCAATCCTTCTGCCTCAGCCTCCCGACTAGCTGGGACTACAGGCATGTGCCACCATGCCCGGCTAATTTTTACTATATATTTTTTGTAGTTGTCCAGCTAATTTCTTTCTATTTTTAGTAGAGAT
>CAUYPO010090381.1:0-12656 GCA_963574435.1 Cheirogaleus major
TCAGAGTTTTCCCCTACTAGGAGAGCATTTTTTTTCTGCTCCATGATGCTGCCTCTTCTCATCTCCTCCCCACTAAATGCTGGGCTTTCTGCCTGCCACGACACAGCTGCCATCTCCGCTTAAGCTCAGAGATAAGTAACGATTTTAATTTTAAACTCTACTTTTAAAATTTTCACAATCACCTTCTTATTTTCCGGTTTTTTTTTTTTTTTTTTTTTTTTGAGACAGAGTCTCACTCTGTTGCCCAGGCTAGAGCGCCGTGGCGCCAGCCTAGCTCACAGCAACCTCAAACTCCTGGGCTCAAGCAATCCTTCTGCCTCAGTCTCTCGAGTAGCCGGGACTACAGGCACTAATTTTTCTATTTGTAATAGAGACGGGGTCTCGCTCTTGCTCAGGCTGGTCTTGAACTCCTGACCTTGAGCGATCCTCCCGCCTTGGCCTCCCAGAGTGCTAGGATTACAGGCGTGAGCCACCGTGCCCGGCCTCCACCGGCAGTTGACACACAAAGCACTTCTTGTTGCTGCTCAACAGAAACCGTGTAGACTATCCCGAACTGTGTGTTTCAGCAGAAATGCATTTTATCCAGAGGACTCTCTGGTTTTTCCCCTCGATACTCAGAGATTTCTACCTGGTGTTGTGCCTGCCAAGTTTATTCTGGTATGCACCTTCTAAATATGAAAATCAACTAATCCCCTTTCATCAGTTTTTCTTAAAGACCTGGTGTAACTCATCTGACTCTGCCCATAATGGACTTTGTACGAAAGCAGCACCACAGTTTTGTTTTGCTACTTTTAAATGTAGTAGCCAAGCCAGCACACAGATACACAGGAGAATACTGATTCTAGGTTTCCTCACCTCCAAATGGTTCACCCTGGCAATTTGAAATAATGTTGAGCGATAGGGATGTCTGATTTGACAAAATAGAGGTTAACATCCCTCTTCTCTTTGAAGTTCTACTGAAATTTGAAGATTTCTTTTGCTAAATACTTCCAGTTTTCTTTTCTTGTTTTATAGCAAACACATGAAAATGAGGGAATATTGTATTCTCCATTTTGTGAGAGTTAAAGCAAAGAATACTCTCTGTTGGCAAGAATATAGCAAAACAAATACTGTCAAACGTGCTGATCAAAGTGTGAATGATACAAGCTTTCTCAAGTTTGGTGTATATGTATGTCCAAGTCCTTAAAATTTTCCTGTATTTTGGTTCAAAAATTTCTCTTCTAGGGATCTATCCTAAGGATAGAACTATAAATTCCAACAAAGAAATATATATTCAAATATATTTTTGCAATATTATTTATAACATCAAAAATAGAAGTGAGCTGAATTCTAGAAAGAGTCAAAATCTAGTATGCTCATACAATAATGTATTAAATAGCCAAGAAAATAATCTTTGCAAAGATAATGTAATGATGTAGGGTAAATATTCATCTTAAGTATCTTAAATATTCATAATAAGTGAGAAACATTACCTAAAATCTTGAATGTTTTTATAAAGCACATTTGTATCCTTAAAACTCTGAAATTAAATAATCAAAATGTATACAGTTATTTCTGAATAGTGTGATTATCAGTGATTTTTACTTTCATAGGTTTTTAAAATTTTCCAAATTATCTACAATGATCATGGGTTATGAGGTCCAGAAAACATGTAAGAAGTTATGGTGCTTCTTTCAATTAGGATAAACTTTTAAGTTTCTACTTTATTTATGAGTAATGTCTTATTTGTCCACAGAGAAGCTCCTAGCTTCAATATTTTTACCTCAGACACTCTTTTAGCACATTGAGTTGTAGGGTTGTTCATAAAAGTTTTGTATCATAGTTTGAATTATCTTTCCGGTGTTCTCATTCTCCTAACAGTATCTGGCCGGTTTGAAAATCCCAATGTATTCCCGTTAATAAGACAGACCATATGAACACTGGATTTAGTAAGGCATATGTGCACAAAAAACGATTTTTGACTGTCACTTTTAGGACAGATAAATATGCATTTCTAAAACTTTGAAATCTTTTATATAAACACATGAATATCATTGCTAAAGCATAAACAGTGTTGAACACCACCTTCGTGTCGATGCAACTTCCAAAGAGCCACAATAAAGGTCTTTATATCCGATCCTGTTTTTACAGAAATTTTGGCTCCTACATTGCACAATGGGTCCGGATTTGCTGCCACGTGTCTTCTGGGGAGGCACCTAAGTTGAGTTATCAGTCAAAGAGAAATGGTTGAGCAAACTTTCCTGAGAAACTTGGTGTTTGCCCAGATTGTAATAATGCTTGAGTTTCTGATTTACATGTGTGGGGGCAGAAATGCAAATGACAGGAACCTGGAACAATGACTGGTTTTGGTGGAATTTGGACTTCCACATCTTTCTCAAGCAGCTGGGCTGCAGGGTGAGGACTGTAGGTAGACTGTATCAACCAGCCAGCCAGGGAGGAGGACGGATGAGCTGCCTGTAGTTAGTTTTGCGTTCTCTTCCTGACCGCCTCACTGCTGTTCCCTCTGCCCCTCATTAGAACATGGCTTAATGGGTTTCCTGACTATTGGTCTTTGGAATACAGATGGCATTTTTGAGCACAAGTTCTACATTGGAGTCAGCAATACCTGATAAGGATATCACTATATTAATTTATTCTCAATGTCAGGAGCCTCTTCTTCAAGTCTAGACTTTTGAGTAGGTAGACCAGGTAGCTGCCCATGTATTGTGATATAAGGAGCCCTGGAAAAATCCTCTATGTGAAACATGTTCCTCACTGATGCTTGAGGGGGCCATGATTGGTCATTTATTCATGCATATACCTTGTGCTCTTTCCTTGGAGTTCTTTAAAAAATAAGATACAATATTCTTATGAAGGTGTAAAACATGAAGTCACTAACTTCAACATGAATTTATCAATTGCTTTCTACCTAATAGAAGCAGCAATGGACACCACACATGGTTTGGGGAGTGGATGTTTTAATCCATTTGAAAGGGAAGAACTCATCCTTGGTAAACATGACAACCTTCACCAGTAAAGATCCTTCAACAACCAGGTTACATAGTCAAATCAAATCACAATAAGGAAATCTCCCATATCCTGGAAAAAGTGTGACTAATAGATAACACATTGAGTTTGCTGTTACTTTGTGCAGCCAGATACAGAATTTGAGCACTATTCACCTGCAAGTCTTGTCTGTTAAGCCAAATTACCCCTCAAGTCCGCTCTGGGTGAGAATTGGTTGAATAATCTTGTGAGATTTGACTTGGAGTTTATTATTTTGGGGAAAAGGAAGTTGAAGAAGCAGACCTACTTGGTAAAGAGAGGTTTTACCTGCTTAAGTGGCAAAGGGAGTTTTTGAGGCCAGCCAGGTCTCATGCCTCAGAGCCTGGCTAAACATGGTGTCTGGACCATAATGGAAGAATAATCAGTGTCGGTTGAAAAAATGAATGGCTTTCATACTGAGTGTTAGTTGAACAAGTTGAATTCCGTTTGTTCTTGGAGTTAATCCTTGTTTCAGGCAAACAAATGTCACTGACATCTCAACATCAAAAAAATTCAGATGTAGTTTTGCCTTTTTAGACAACTGATTAGAGACTATGCATTTATGTGCTAAGTGTGCTGATTCTCTCTCTCTCTCTGAGTTCTGTCTGCTTTAATGTAAAAATATCTACTACGGGCAGGGCCCACCCCTAATATTTTCTGGCCCAGGGCAAGAGCAGGAATGGAGGCTCACACGTCACATATCTAAATAGGTAAGTCTATAACCAAGCTAACAAAGTGTTGAATAAAATATGTATTAACCTCCCACCTTAATAATCTTTTGCAACTACCTGCAAGGCTTGATTCAAATTTAGAATTCTTGGATTCTCGGAGTTTTTTGCTGAAATGTGGGGGCAGGGGGAGAGCTGTCCCATGCCCACAGCCCCCACCTGGAAGGTCCTCATGCACACAAGTAAGGACATCCCAGATGGCACATGCAAGTTCTGTCCACCCCTCCCTAACCTCACTAATAGACCATCCCAGGGCCAGGGATACTCACGCTGGCTGTGTTGCCTGGTGCTGTCACTCTTGTGAGGGTGGACTCAGGCAACAGGCCCACACAGATTCTCAAAGTAGGCTGAGGGCATTTGCTCAGACCATTCTGGGATCTTTGCTATGCTAAGTGGTCTAGATCATTGCTTCTGGATCTTTAACATGCATATAATCCACTTGGAAATCTTATTAAAATGCTGTAGGTCTGGGGTAGGGCTGAGAGCCTGCATTTCCAGCAATCTCCCAGGTGATACTGATGCTGCTGGTTCATGGCTCATGCTTGCTACACTTTTGGTAGCGAGCATCTAGAAAGAACAGGCTCTAGTTGGGCGTGTTCTTTTGGCGCTGGGACACTTCGCCCCATGAGAACTAGCAAGGTCCAAAGAGAGCTAGAAGGGGGCCCTCTAAACTGTGAGGCCCGGGGCAGAGGCCTCTTGTCCTGGTCTAAGGGTGGTTCTGGCCCCTTCTTTGCCTACGTCCCCATTGCATCAATGTGCTGTTTCCACATTGCTGGGCCCTGGTCCTCCCCTACCACTCTGCCACCAGCCACCCTTTGATCTCCCACCCACTCTCCCCAAGTCAAGTTTCTCTTGGCTCCTCTCTCGCCTGCCTTCCCACTCCTTCCCCCGCCTTTCTCTTACGCCACAAAACAAATGTAAAATAACATTTCAGAGATATTAAAAATGAATACTGATGAAACCGTGTTTGTGTTTTCTTGGAACATCAGCAGGCAGTGACAACAATCACTGACACAGCCTCTCCAGTGCCTAGCTATTGTCTGTGAACGAAATCGTATCTGCTCACCCATGACCTGAAATCAGGACTTCCAAACATGAACGTTTGCTGGATTAGAGCAGACTGGGTTTTTCTCCCATATTTTTATTTTGACATGGCTATAAAAGCTGCTATCTCCTCATCTAATGGAATCAAATAGGCTGCTAAAAATAACCCCTGCAAGTTTTTATTACAACCGGGAAACACCTCTCCTCCTCCCTACCTGTTTCTGTGATGAACCTTAATCCTTCAACTTGTGTTCATGTATTTGCACTGGTTTTGAGTTCTTTTCTTCTATCCAAGGCTGTTTTTCACTACTTGCCTGAGTTATTTGAACAGGTGGCTTTGCACAGCCTATGCTAATGTGAGGCTTTTGTCTGCTCTCAGATTGCACAGAGATCCGTCTAAGGGAGAAACGCGTCTTTCTTGCTAAACTATTCACACCTGTTTTGACTAAGCATCCTGTGTTGAACCAAGTACGATGCCGGGAGAGGCCTTCTTCTCTAAATGGGCACATGCTCGGCAAGGAAGAGACATGACCCTTTTTCCTTTTTTCTCCTGCCTATGACAAGCTGCCCACGGGCTGGGGCCGTGCACTCCCAGGTTCCGTCCGGAAGCGCGTGGCCGTTAGGGATCCCAGCTGGCAATGTCTGGGGGGCGCCTCGCTGGCCTTGGTCAATAGTGGGATGCAGGTGGGCACACGAGGCCTCCCGGAGGACTGGGGGCGGCCTCGTCAGACCACGGCCGGGGCCTGCGCCCGGCACCCCGGTCTCTTTGTCCGGGGCCACTTTCTGCGGGCGCACCCGGCCGCTGGCTGGGGCGGGCCCGAGCGCGGGCTCCGGGCTGCGCTTGGCGCGCGATCACAGGCGGGCGCCCCCAGACGCCCGGCGCGCGCGCTGCCTGGCCGCAGATCACAGGCGCCCGCCCTCCGCCGGGGCGCGCCCGGGGGCTGCCTGCTCCCTGGAACGCGATCACAGGCCGCGCCTCCGCGCCCCGAGGGCAGGGAGGGCGCGCGGCCCCCGCCCCTGGGGAGAGGATCGTTGGCTCGTTCCCACGGGGAGGTCCGGGGCTGCGCGCGGGCTTCTCCCAGCTGTCCTGCAGGGGTGTCCCGCACCGGTGGGAAGGTGGCACGGAGGGGAGAGGGAAGCCCTTCCCCCGACCTCGTGGGAAAGGGAGGCCACTGCAAAGGGGACACACCGGGTAGCCGCCACGTGGTAGCCACCCGAAAGAATGCACTCCTGACCAGGGACGTGCTGATGATGGGATTTTCTGAGGATGGGATTTTCTTTTTCTTTTTCTTTTCTTTTCCTTTCCTTTCCTTTCCTTTCCTTTCCTTTCCTTTCCTTTCCTTTCCTTTCTCTTTCTCTCTTTCTCTCTTTCTTCCCTTTCTTCCCTTTCTTCCCTTTCTTCCCTTTCTTCCCTTTCTTCCCTTTCTTTTCTTCCCTTTCTTCCCTTTCTTCCCTTTCTTCCCTTTCTTTCCTTTCTTTCCTTTCTTTTCTTTCCTTTCTCTTTTTTTTTTGGCATCTGCACCCTGTTAGTTCACTGGCCGCAAGAAAAGAAAAATTAAGGTGCACGTGGAATAGGCAAAGCAGGCTTGGATATAGTTTAAAGGGATCCGATCCTGCGCACCAAAGTGAGCGTGATGATGCCGGGTTCTTCCCTGGCCACTCCCCGCCGCCTGCGCGCTCATCGTGGGCTTCTGAGCGCCTTGCCTCGCGTGACCCGCAGGCACGCGGGGAGGCCGCGCGCGCGCGCGGGTATATGTGTGTACGTGCACACACACAATCACAGGTAACCCTTTAGGACTCTGGCGCTGCAAGGAAAGCGGGGTGCCTAGCACTCCGTCACCTATCGACTGCCCATATACCTACCAGGATCGTTCAGCCCCTTCCCGTCTCCACAGGAGGCCATAGGAAAGCTGGCAGGGGTTCTCATCCCCTGGACAAAAGTCGCAAAGAACCGTTTGGAAGCATCCAAATATGCTCACCACGCCTTACGTGTAGACTAAACCAATGGGATGTCTAGAAAACATACAGCGTTGTTTTTCAAATTTATGTAGGAGATGGAATTAATAAAATACAATTCAAAATGTGGGCTTATTAAAGTATGTGTTATATAAGATAAAATTCACTAATTTAATGTTCAGGTTGATAAGTTGGAATGTACACAACTATGTAGCCACCACCATAACCAAGTTATGTAGCATTTCCGTCACTACCAAGAGTTCCCTGTCTCCTTTGCAGTGAAATCCCTTCTTGTATCGCCAGCCCTTGGCAACCACTGATCAGGTTTCTGTCCCTATCGTGTCGCTTTTTTCAGAATATTATATAAATGGCATTATACAGTTTGTAGCCTTTTAAGTCTGGCTTCTCTCACTTAGCAAAGAGCTTTTGAAATGCTCCCGTGTTGTTGCATTTATAAGTAGCTGGTTCCTTTTCATGGCAGAGTGGTATTCCACTGTGTGGATGTCTCACAAATCTTTCATCCATTCAGCAGGTAGTGGACTTTTGGGGCTGAAAATAGATCTACATCCTAACCTCTAGGACCTGTGAACATCACCTTACAAGCAAGAGGTGTTGAGTGTTAAGAATCTTAAGAGGAGCAGCTTGTCTCAGATTACCTGGGTGGACCCTAAATGCCATCGCATGTTCCTTTATAACAGAGAGGCAGAGGGATACTAGACAGACACACGGAGGAGAGGTCATGTGAAGATGGAGCAAAGAAAGAGATGCAGCCACAAGCCAAGGAATGCCAGCAGCCCCCAGAAGCTGGAAGAGGCGAGAAAGGATTCTCCTCTAGAGCCTTCCGAGAGAGCGAGGCCCTGCCTACACCCTGATTTCAAACTTCTGGCCTCTAGAACTGTAGAATAAATTTCTGTTTATTAAAGCAGCTAATGAGAACTCTGGTTTCTTCACATTGCTATTGTCAATCTTTAATTTTAACCATTCTAATGGGTGTGTAGTGGTAGCTCATTTGGTTTTAATTTGCATTTCGCTAATGGCTAGTGATGTCGAACATCTTGCCTGTGCTTATTTGTCATGTAGATTTTATTTAGTGAAGGGTCTGTGCAAATCTTTGTTTCATTTTTATTGAGTTGAATTTATATTACTGATCGTTTATATGCTTTTACTATACACTATAATGGACAATTCATTACACAGATTCGATTTTATTTTATTTAGAATGAACTCTATCAAGAATAAAATAAAGCATCTTTTGGTTTACACTTTTTATTATGAAACACAACATACTGAATAGATGATTCGTGAACTCTATCTTACATCTCTCTCTTTATCACGTAGTAACATTTGGAACAATGGGACTGAGTCAGAACTTCGTATCAGCTGCAACATCAAGTCTATTCATTTGTTTTGTTTTTGTTGGAGCATAGAGAATGTTGTAGCAAAGGGAAGGAGAACACAAACTGCATGTTTTGCAATATTTGGATACCCTTACAAAGGGCTGCTCCAAAAATCATTAATTATTTCATCTTGGATAGCTCACCTTCCAGTTTTTCAGGATCTGGAGGCTGAAAGTATTCGTCTTCATTTTGAACTGTTCAACTTCGTGCTTGCTCAGAGCCACAAGATTGCCTTTTTATTTTAAACTGCCATCTTTCAGATACTTCCATGAGGAAAGTTGAGTAGAATCAATGTTTTAATATGTAATGAACCTTTAATATTACCGCAAATATGTGCTTGCTGAGATTATAGGATTCATAACAGGCTGATGGTTATCTAGTAGACAGTGTACCAACGAATTGCCAAACGCTGCTTGCATGTCCACAGGCACCAGACATTAACAAGTCAGGTGACCTTCCTCATTACTTCCTGGCCTCCCCACGTGTAGCGTACTATTTTTAAAAGGGATATTATTATATCTTAATAATAACCCCTATTATTTATTATTGGTCTGTCTCATATATATATATATTTAAAATACGTTTTGGAAGAAGATACAGTTATCCTTCAGTATTGGCAGGAAGATTGGCTCCAGGAACCCTCTCAGATACCAAAATCTGCAGATGCTGAAGTTCCTTATATAAAATGACACATTATTTGCCTATAACCTGTGTATATGCTCATATACTTTAAATCATCTCTAGATTACTTATAACCCCTCACACGATGTAAATGCTATGTAAATAGTTGTTATACTGTATTTCTTATTCGTATTTTTATTGTTGTATTGTTATTTTTAATTTTTAAAAATATTTTCAATCTGAGGTGGGTTGAACCTGCGGGTGTGGAACCCATGGGTACAGAGGGCCAACCATATATCCTTGCATAGAACTTTAAAGAAGAAATTGCCTATTAAGGTCAAGAACAGTCTGAAAAACCCTGTGCCTAGCAGATTCACATTTTTTAGGAACATTAAAATACTCACCGTTCACCAAAAGTTGGAAAATTTGCAGACAAGATAAATTTAAGGGTATTTCAATTTTGCAACGCAGTTTTACTATAACAGAAAAATCCATGTACATTTCATTTTGGTTAGGGGGGAAACTAAGATAAAAGATAAAGAAATAGAAAAGTAGAAATAAAGACAGAGCAAACAGAGAAACAAAACCAAAGTGATATTGCTTCATAATTCTCTCTCTCACTCTGTGTGTGTGTGTGTGTGTGTGTGTGTGTGTTTGCTTGCATGCACACATGTGTGTCTCTCTCTGTGGTAGACAGAATTTTAAGATGTTCCCAAATTCCTGGTCCCTAGTATGCCCACACATTTTCTAGTTATTCAGTTATACACCAACCTAGGTGTGCTGTGAAGAAATTTTTCAGATGTAATTAAGGTCCCGAATTAGTTGACCTTAAGATGTGGAGATTAACATGGACCCTACCTTTGGGTCTAGAAGTCAGGAACAGGAAAGCCAGAGAAAATCTGAGGCATGAGACAGACCAGATGTGAGGGAAACAGTGGGAACCATGTGGTATGGGATGCAGGTGGCTTCTCAGAGCTGACAGCAGCCTCCCTGAGAGCCAGCAAGGAAACGGGGACCCGAGTCCTACCACGGCAAGGAACTGTACTCTGCCATCAGTCTGAAAGAGCCTGGGATCAGATTCTTCCCCAGAGCCTCCTGCGATGCTCCTCCCCAAAGCATAGAATCCCCCTAAAACATCAGACCACCCAACATGGAGGAACATTCTACAAAATATCTGACTAGCATTTCTCAAAACTGTCAAAATCATCAAAAACAAAGATAATCTGAGAAACTGTTGTAGACCAGAGAAGGTTAGGGAAACAAGATGACTAAATTTAATGTGACATCCTGGATGGATCTTGGAACAGAAAAGGGGAATTAGAGAAAAAAAACTATTAACATCCAATAAACAATGCAGTTTAGTTAATAGTATTGACAGTGTACACATGTTGACACCTCAGTTGTAACAAATGTACCTAACAAATGTAAGGTGAGAGGTTAACAATGGAGGAAATTGGGTCTATGCAACTTTTCTGTAAAGGTAAAAGTATTCTAAAATAACAGGTTTATTAAAAAAAAGAACTGGTCATGAAAATGGATAAGTTTATTGTATAGGGCCTGAGGCTACAAGAGATTATAGCTGCCAGGAAAAATTCAGGCAATGGTTAATTAAATTTAGTATTAATTAGGTATAAAATAAAGAGTATTTTATTGTTGTCTCATTAGCTTCATCTTTAAAAAAACACAATGCAATTGTTTATTTTTATTTACAGAAATTAGTTAAATTCATCAATAAATATTACCAACATGCATTACCCAATTTCTCAACTTCATCATTGTTTCTCACCTCAATTCTTTATCCTAGATTTAGTTTTCTTCTTATAATGTACTTTATTTACATTATTTTCTTGAGGATACAGGGATAGCGTTATGGACTATTTGTGTCCCTCAAAGTTTATATGTTGAAGACCCAACCCCCAGTGTGATGGTATGAGGAGGTGGGGCCTTTGGGCAGTAATTAGGGTTATTTGAGGTCATGGGGGGGTCTTCATAGTGGGATTAATGAGCTTATAAGAATAGACCAGTGCTCTCGCTCACTTTCTCTCTTTCTCTTTCTCTCCTCCTCTCGCTCTCCTGCCATGTGAGGACACACTAAAAAAATGGCTGTCTGCAAGCCAGGAAAAGGGCCCTCACCAGGAACCAAATCAGCTAGCACCTTGATCTTGGACTTCTTAGTTTCCATGAAAAATAAGTATCTGTTGTTTAAGCCCCCCAGTCTATGGTATTTTGTAATGGTAGCCCCAGTAGACTAAGATAGGTAGTAAACTTTCTTAGCTGTTGTATACCTGGCATGGGGGAAAGCTTTTGCCTCCCCTACCACCCTCATCATCATCATTATAACTACTACCACCATCACCACTACCATGTCACTGTTAATTCTAGTTTAGCTGGGTATGGAATTCTTATATGGCAATCATTTGCCCTCATTATTTAGAAGGCAAACTTCATTGTCTCCTGGTATCTATTCTTCTTGATGAAAAGTCCACTTTAAGTTTAATTGTTTTTACTTTGTAGATTATATATCTTTTCTTCATGGTAGCTTTCATTTTTTTATTTTAAAAAATTATTTTTAGAGACAGAGTCTTGCTATGTCACCCAGACTGGAGTGCAGTGATCTGATCATAGTTCATGGCAGCCTTGAACTCCTGGGCTTAAGCAATCCTACTGCCTTAGCCTCCTGAGTAGCTAAGACTACAGGCATGTGCCACCACGCCCAGCTAATTTTTAAATTTTTTGTAAAGATAGGGTCTCACTATGTTGCTCAGGTTGGTTTTGAACTCCTGGCCTCAAGTGATCCTCCCACCTTGCCCTCCCAAAGTGCTAGGATTATAGGTGTGAGCCATCCTGCCCAGCTCATGAGAGCTTTTATAATTCTTATATTGGGTGAAATACCATTAGTTTATATTATAACATTGTAAAATGTGGATTCATTTTTATTTGACCCTAGTTAGCACTCTGCTTCCTAAGTCTGGGAAGTCCTGTCTTTCATCAGTGCTGGAAAATTTTTAACCCTGATTCTTTTGAATATTGTTGCTGTGCCTTTCTAAACAGTGTTCTCTGCTTCTATCACTCCTATTAGTCCTATATCAAAGCATCTCAACCTATCTTGCATATGTCTTCAGTGCATTTTCATAGTTTTTATCTCTTTATTTCTGGGCTAAATTCTGCCTGAATTCTTCTTTCAATTTGTTGATTTAATCCAGTGTAGAGCTTAATACAATTTTTTTATTACATTAAACTCTTTGATTTCCAAGATTTCTGTTCTTTTTCATATACTCTTTTGTTTTACTTCTGCCTGCCTTTGCTTCTTGATTTCATGTTATTAAAATATAAATAACATGTGAGGGGGGAGGAGTGGTAAGGGCAATGTATGTAACCCTAACAATATTTGTACTCCCATTATATGATGAAATAAAAATAAATAAATAAATAAATAACATTCCTTCATCTCCTTGATAAACTTAAGTATACTCATCAACAAGTTATTTTTAGATAGCTCCATACTTTTCTTTTTGTCTGGAGAGACTCCCTCTCCCAATTGCTGAGGCTTTTGTCTGATTTTCTGAGTACTAGTTTGCCTCCTGTACTTTGGGATGATCATTTAGAGCAGGGGTCCTCAAACTTTTTAAACAGGGCGCCAGTTCACTGTCCCTCAGATCGTTGGAGGGCTGGACTCTAGTTTAAAAAAAAACTATGAACAAATTCCTATGCACACTGCACATATCTTATTTTGAAGTAAAAAAACAAACGGGCAAAAACACCCGCTTGTGGCCTGTGGGCCGTAGTTTGAAGACACCTGGTTTAGAGGATCACTTTCATGGGATTTCTTCTCATCTGAACTAAATATGACTATATAGTGGTGTGCTGGTTACCATCACCCCCTACT
>CAUYPO010090382.1:0-40981 GCA_963574435.1 Cheirogaleus major
AGGTGTTGATCAGTTAATACCAGCCAACAAACATATGAAAAAATGCTCAACATCTCTAATCATCAGGCAAATGCAAATCAAAACCACAATGAGATATCACTTATCTCCAGTGAGAATGGCCTTTATCAAAAAGTCCCAAAATAATAAATGTTGACATGGATGCTGAGAGATAGGAACACTCCTACACTGCTGGTGGGACTGCAAACTAGTGCAACCTCTGTGGAAAGCAATATGGAAATACCTTAAAGCGATACAAGTAGATCTACCATTTGATCCAGCAATCCCATTACTGGGCATCTACCCAAAAGAACAAAAGACACTCTATAAAAAAGACACCTGCACTCGAATGTTTATAGCAGCACAGTTCACAATTGCAAAGATGTGGAAACAACCAAAGTGCCCATCAATACATGAGTGGATTAATAAAATGTGGTATATGTATAGCATGGAGTACTATTCAGCTATAAGAAACAATGGTTATGTAGCACCTCTTGTATTTTCCTGTACAGAGCTGGAACCCATTCTAATAAGTGAAGTAACCCAAGAATAGAAAAATAATCACCACATGTACTCACCAGCAAATTGGTATTAACTGATCAACACCTAAGTGGACATATAGGAATAACATTTATCGGGTGCCAGGCAGGTGAGGGAGGAGGGAATGGGTATATACATACATATGAGTGCGATGTGCACCGTCTGGGGGATGGTCACGCTTGAAGCTCTGACTCCGGTAGGGGAAGGGAGGGAAGGCAACACACATACCCTAAACATTTGTGCCCCCATAATATGCTGAAATAAAAAAAAAGATTGATTTTTTAGTTTTCTGAGAACTTTATTTACTAGAAAGTAAATAAAACACACCATGATGATTATAAATAAAAAACTAAAAAATAAAATAAAACACTGTGACAGAAGCATTATTATTTAATCGTGTGGATAAGTAAATTGTACTTTGATAAGATTAAGAGAGTCATTAATGGTTATATAATTCCTTCCTTTTTATCGCTGAGGAATATTCTATTGGATGACTATACCCCTATTTGTTTATCTGTTCTCCAGTTGATGTACATTTCAGTTGTCTTTGTGTGAATATATGTTTTCATTTATCTCAAAAACAAAACCCACATAAGAATGGGATTGCTGGGTCACATGGCAACTGTATGTTTAACTTTATAAGGTGCTGCCATGTAATGTTTTCCAAAGTGGCCATACCATTTTCTGTTACTACCAGCAATGTATGAGAGTCCCATTGCTCTGCGTCCTTCTTAGTACTTAGTATTGTCAGTCTTTTCATTTTAGCCATTTTAGTAGGTGAATAATGCTATCTTATAGTGGTTTTAATTTGCATTTTCCTGATGATTAATGATGTACAACATCTTTTTATGGACTTACTGACCATTTGCATATCCTTTTTTGTGAAGTGTCTGTTCAAATCTTTTGTTTGGCTTTTTATTGGATGTCTTTTTATAATTGAGTTGTAATTATTCTTTATAGTCTTTAGTCACGCCGTTTGTCAGATTTTTTTTTGTGTTTTTTTTTCAGATATATGTTTTGCAAATAATTTTCTCCTAGTCTGTGGCTTGCCTTTTCATTTTCTTACCTGTGACTATTGAATAGTGGATGTTTTTTATTTTGATGAAGCACCTTTTATTAATTTTTTAATAGTTAGACCTTTTTGTGTCCTGTTTAAGAAATCTTTGCTTAACCCAATGTCACAATGATTTTCTCCTATGTTTTCTTCTAGAACAGGGGTGGGGAACATTTTCATGTTGGAAGGCTGCATTAATTTAGCTGTAATCAAATTAGGCCACATTCAAGAAACTTCAATTAGATATACTTAAAAGTGTACATTATTTTGTAAAAATCTAACTACTATGTAGTTATTTCAAAGAATGAAAACTATTGGTTAATTTTAAAGTAAACTAACCTTTTAATGCTTCGTTCATTATGTCTGCTTTTTGTTGGAAAGCATTTGAATATTTGGTTGCAGCATGGAGGTCCACTGTTTCAGTTGATCCTCTAGATGGGTATTAGTCATTTGTGACCTTAAGGGCTTCTTGATTTGGGTCAGGTAGGACAATATAGATTCTCAGCAATTAGTGGTTGAAAAGCAAGAAAGCGTTTTCCGGGCTTGTTGCTGAAGGTGTGGGTATTCTACTGCATTTTTCTGTATTTCAATTGGATCTTTCTTAGCATCAAACTTTAAAATGTCATCTACTGCAGGAGTCCCCAACCTATGGTGAGTTGTATAATTATTTCATTGTATATTACAAGGTAATAATAGAAATAAAGTGCACAATAAATGTAATGTAATTGAATCATCCTGAAACTATCCCTCCCCCCCCATCCATGGAAAAATTCTTTTCCATGAAAATGCTCCCTGGTGCCAAAAAGGCTGGGACCACTGACCTACTGAGAGCTCAGTCGATTCCATTTGTAGTTCTTTAGGTGTCTGGGTGATATCAACTAGGTGAGGCTGAAATGCTAATTTGAGTGTGATGTCATGATTCTCAAAGTCAGTGAACCTTTCATTGTATTCTCCAATTAACAGGTCTATAACAGTTGCCTGTTCTTCAAATGATTCTCATATATCATCCTACTCATCAATGACCTTTGCTAACTGGGGAAAATGTTCATCCAAAATTTCCTTTCGAAGCAGTGTTCTGAAAAAAGATAGTTTTTTTTTAGAAATGCTTGGAATTTTTGTCACATATCATATATAGACTTGGTTTTACCTTGCAAAGAAATATTCAAGTTGTTTTGGCTTGACATGATATCACACAGAAATGCTGCATTCTTATAGAAATCTTTCAATAATTCACATTGCTGATTTTGTTCTTCATAATATTTAACTATCTGTTCTCACAGAGATAAAATTTTGGCTAACACCTATCCCTGCAATAGCCAACGCACCTTAGAATGATATGGCAAATCCACACTGAATACCTCATCATTCAAATGTCACATGTTACAAAACCAATGATGCCCTGTTGAATTTGCATGAATATAGTTAGCAATACTTATAACTTGTTGCAAGTGTCACTTAAAATAGGAGCTTTAGCACAGAGATTTTGCTGATGCAAGATACAATGAAAAGAAATGAGAGCATCTGGATCTGTTAATACTCTTTTTTTAAAAATCTATGCAATAAACCCTTTATATTTTCCTGCCATGGAAGGTATACCATCTGTACATATGCTCACTAAATTTTCCAAAATCAGTCCAACTTCATGACATTTATCTTGAAAATCGGAGATATTCATTCCCCATGTTCTGTTCACAAGAATGCCCAAAGTGAGTTAACTCTTCATAGCAAAGAAAATGTTCTGTTATGACCTGAATGAAGTATAAAAGGTGTGCTGAATGAAGTATAAAAGGTGTGCTGAGTCTGTAGTATCAGTTGATTCATCAAAAACAATTGAATAATATATATTTTTCTTTTGAAGTATTGCATGAAGTTGTTCTGTTAAGTTGAAGGCTAATTCATGCTGCAGATCAGTTATGGGTCTCCTTAAAAGAGGCCGTTGTTTGTACTTTGAAACATTATCAGGGCCTAAGCATCCTACAACTTTTGACAATGCATTTTTTCACAATTTCTACATCACCGAATGGTTTCCCCTTTTTTTTCCCTGAGTATATAAGCTACTTTATAAGTTGCTTCAGTGGCATTATTTCCAGGTCTTATTGCTGCTTGAAAGAATTGTCTTTACTTTTGCTTTTCATCTTTTAATTTCTGCAGCACAAACTTTCATGCCTCTCCTTCTAATTTAAAATATTTGTGGTCCTTATTAGTGTTATAATGCTGATGAGCATTGAATTTCTTTAACATTGATATTGCAGTATCATGAAGCAAGCAATTCATCTTATCTTTAGCAGAAACAAGATAATATTGCAATTCCCAAATCTCATTAAAAAATCTGTTTTCTTCCTTCAGTATTCTCTCAGTCTTCTTTGACACGCTGGGCTGTTAAGCAGACAAATTAAAAAATACTGTTGAGCTGTGCAACTATTCACAAATTCCACTTCAAACAGAAACACAGTGCACTGTTGTCAAAAGCTGATAACAGACTGGCATATTCGACCCCCATGAACTCTTGCCCACCAGCCTTGTGCGGTAGTGGCATGTGGTAGCGGTGCCAGTCAGGCAAGGGCATTTAGAACTAAATCATGAGCGTAGCAGCCATCAATTTAGCCCTCATGGCTTACTAATATTCTAATTGTGCCAGTCAATCTGGGAGGATTATTTTGTTGAAATTTGTTTTATGCTTTGGTATTTTAAGTACATTCATTTTAAAAATAAAATAAAAATAGAAAAGATGAACAAAAATGTATTGATAAAAATAAAAGGATTTGTTCTATAAAATTTGGATTCAGTCTAAAGGCCACACTTAAGGACCTAGAAGGCCACAGGTTCCCCACCCCTGTTCTAGAAGTTTAATATAATAGTTTTAGATCTTATTTTTGGGTCTGTAATCCATTTTTAGTTAATTTTAGGGTATGGTATAGAGTAAGGATAGAGGTTATTATTTTTTTTCCATGTGGATATCTAGTTATTTCAGCACCATTTAGTAAAAAGACTGTCTTTTCCCCACCAAATTACTTTGACAGCTTTGTCAAAAATCAATTGACCATAAAAGTGTGGATCAATTTCTGGACCCTGTCTGTTCCATTGATATATATATATGTTTGTCTTCATGGTAACATCATGCACTGTCTTGATTACTAACGTTTTTCAAGACCTACTCTTGAATTAGGTAGTATAAGACCTCCCACTGTCCTACTTGTTAAAAATAGTTTTTTTGACAGCACAACAATGTGACTATAATCAATAACAAGTTAGCATTTACTTTAAAATGACTAAAAAAGTGGAATTGGAATGTTACTAACATAAAGAAATGTTAAATGCCTGAGGCGATGGATACCCCAATTACCCTGATGATCACACCGTATACCTGTATCAAAACCTCACATGTACCCTATCAAGATATACAAACATTATGTACCCATAATAATTAAAAATAAAAAATTTAAAAAATAGTTTTGGCTATTACTAGATTCATTCAGGTTTTAGTATATTCACAAGGTTGTGCAACCATCACCATTATTTAATTCCAGTATGTTTTCATCACCCCAAAAAGAAACCCCATACTCATTAGTAGTCACTTCCCATTCTCCCATTCCCCTAGCCCTTGGCAACCGCTAATCTGCTCTCTGTCTCTATGGATTTACCTATTCTGGACATTTCATATAAATTGAATCATATATAGGGCCTTTTGTGTCTGGCTTTTTTTGCTTAGCATAATGTTTTCAAGGTTCATCTACATTGTAGCATGTATCAATATTTCCTTTTTTATGGCTAAATAATACTCCATTGTACACATTATCTAAGTTTTGTTTATCCATTCATCAGTTGATGGACATCCAGGTTGTTTCTACTTTTTGGCTATTATGAATAATACTGTTATGAACATTCATGTATAATAATACTGTTATGAACATTCATGTACAAGTTTTTGTATGGACATATGTTTTCAGTTCTCTCTGGTTATACCTAGGAGAGGAATTACTGGGTCATGTGGTAACTCTATGTTTAATTTATTGAGGAATCACCCAACAGTTTTCCAAAGTGGTCATATCATTTTATATCCCCCTCAGCAATGTATGAGGGTTTCAATTTCTCCACATTCTCACCAACACTCACTATTTTCCATTTTTTGTATCATAGCCATCGTAGTGGGTATGAAGTGGTATATCATTGCGGTTTTGATTTATTTACATTTCTCTAATGGTTAATGATGTTGAACTTCTTTTGATGTGCGTGTTGGCCATTTGTAGAAGTTCTCTCTTATTTAGAGAACTGTCTATTCAAATCCTTTGCCTAATTTTTAGTTGCATTATTTGCCTTTTTCTTGTTGAGTTGTAAGAGTTTTTAGATTTTTTAGATATTAGACCATCATCAGTTATATGAATTGCAAATATTTTCTCCCATTCTATATATTGTCTTTTTGATTTCTTTATAGTGCCATTTGATATAAAGAAGTTTTAAATTTTGATAGACAACAATATATATATTTTTTCTTTGGTTGCTTGTGCTTTTTTGGGTCATATTTAAGGAATCTGTTGCCTAATCCAAGGTCATAAAGATTTACCCCTATGTTTTCTTCTAAGAGTATTATAGTTTTAGCTCTTACATTTAAAACTTTAATCTACTTTGAGTTAATTTTTGTATAAGATTTTGAAATTTGAATTTTAGGATCAGCTTTTCAATTTCTGCAAAAAATATCAGATGAGATTTTGATAGGGATTGCCTTGAATCTGTATATCCATGTGAGGAATATTGCCATGTTACCAATATTAAGGTCTTCTAATCTGTGGCCATGGGATGTCTTTCCATTTATTTGGGTCTTCATTAATTTCTTTCAATGACATTTTGTAGTTTTCAGCGTACAAGTCTTACACTGCTTTGGTTATTCCAAAATAGTATATTCTTTTTGATGCTATTGTAAATGGGATTACTTTCGTCATTTCATTTTCAGAATGAAACAAAGAAAGCATTGTTCATTACTAGTGTACAGAAATACAACTTTTTTTTTTTTTTACTGGCTCCAACTCTCAACCTTGAGGCAACTGATTTTTGTATAATGTATTATAACTTTAAAAAATATTAATGTTATTTTGTTGATTCATGATCTAAGCAAGGTTCACATCACACATAGCATTTGTCAACATGTCTCTTTAGCCTCCTTTAACCTAGAGTAGTCCTCCTGCCTTTTTACTTATTTATTTGTATCTTTCATGCATTGATGTTTTCAAAGATTCCAGGCCAGTCGTCATATAGAATGCCTGCATAATCTGTATTAGTCTGATTGTTTCCCTATGATTAGGTTCAGATTAAGCATTTCTGGCAGGTGCTGGTGTGTGCTTCATTGCATCTTGTCAGGAGGCACATAATGACATTTACTAATTATTGCAGAATGGTATTGGTTTCCTCCTCATGCTGCCAAGGTTCTGCCAGTTTCAGTCTTCTCTTTCTAGGAACAAGCAAGAAAAGGTCTCGCGTGCATCTTGTCCTTGTTACATTGTCTAAATTACAAAAGCAATAAGAGTTTGTGAAAGAAAATTTAAAGAATCCAGAAGTATGTAAAATAAAAAATTAACATCTCTTTCCAATCTGGCACCTCTCCCTGGGGGTAATAACTATGTCCAATTTGGTCAGTTTCCATTTGGAGCTTTTAAAATATATTTTCATTTGTACATATGCCTAGCGTAGCACTCTGGTACACAATTGGTGCACAATAAATACTTGTTGGATGAAAAAAAATGAACTAAGAATAGATTTGGGCTTCCTTTACAATGATAGAATTGTGTTATGTTCCATGAACTGGAACTTGCTTTTTTTTTGAATCTCAGTCTTGGGCTGGGCGCAGTGGTTGACACCTGTAATCCTAGTACTCTGGGAGGCTGAGGTGGGAAGATCACTTGAGCTCAGGACTTCGAGACCAGCCTGAGCAAGTCTCAGCTACTCGGGAGGCTGAGGCAAGAGGACTGCTTGAGCCCAGGAGTTTGAGTTTGCAGTGAGCTACAATGATGCCACTGTACTCTACCCAGGGTGACAGAATGAGAGTCTGTCTCAGAAAAAAAAAAAGAAAAGATAAGTCTTGGAGATCTTTCCATGACAATACATGTTGGGTTTTTTTTCCCAGACACCAACCAGTTCTCTAATTCTTTAATGCCAACTGGGTGTCCAACAATTCAATTCAATTCTGACACTAACTTCCCAGAGTTAGCTCAGATTAGCTCCGATCCCACAGGGTAAGGGCTGTGCCTCACAAACAGAGGGGTTAGTTTGCTTGGCAGTTATCAGACCAATAGACACAGCCAAACCAGTTATAGCAAGGGGGTTTTATTACTTGGCACAAGTAAGGAGCACATTGGGGATAGTTCCCAAAGCAGTGTGTCCCTGAGCAAAGGCTGTTTTGTTTTACAGTCAGAGAGTAATGACGAGTGATCTGATTGGATCTTTCGATGAGGTGATGTCGGGAGACATGATCTTACTGGATCCTGCCTGTCATGGGGTTCCAGGGCTCAATATGATTGGATCCTGGATCCTGCCCCTCCAGTGTCCACTTCTTAATTCAGTCCTCGCTCCGCAATCCAAGCACTTAGGTTCCATCCCTGGTTGTGCACTTGGTTTATCTGGGCATGCTCAGGTTACGTGACCTTCAACCTAGGGGTCCATGGCAACTGAAAAACAGCCAGGGTTCAGGGTTCAGTCTCACAGGACTGCCCATAGTTCAGCACCAGCTACAAATGGTGTGCCCAGGATACCCACAGTTCTGCCCAGGAGACTACAAATTCGGGGCTTCCGCAGCCCCCTAACCCCAGTTTGATAACAACTCACAGAACTCAGGTACACACTATACTTACTAAAACAGTTTATTACAAAGGATACAAATGAACAGCAGACGAAGAGGTACCTACTAGGGTAAGGTCCCAAATAATCCACGGACAGCAGCTTCTGTCCCCATGGAGTCGCGGTGCGCTGCCCTCGTGGCACGTGGACATGTTCGGGGGGTTTTTATGGAGGTTTCATTATGTAGGCATGATTGATTAAATCAGTGGCCACTGGTGACTGAACTCAATCTCCAGCACTTGCCCCTCTCTCGAGGTGGGGAAGTGGCAGGCCAGGTGGGTAGTGAGTGGGGACCCTGAAAAGTTCTAACCCTTTAAAACTTGGTTTTTCTGACCACCTGCCGCCATGTTGAAGCTAAGAAGGTCTCCTCTTCCCCAGTGAATCATCTCATTAACATATAATAGACAGTAAATTCCAAGGGACTTAGGAGGTCTGTGCTGGGAACCAGGGATGAAGACAAAATATTTATTTTTTATTATAGCATAGGTGTGGGTCTTCCTCATTCTTTTTAACAGCTTCATGGCATTCCATTGTATAGATGTACCATAATTTATTTAAATACCCACTATTGATGGACATTGGGGTTGTTACGCTGTTTCCCTGCTATCGCTAACAATGTCTCAGGGAACATCCTTGTGAGCATTTCTTTAGGTTACAGTCCCAAAAGTGGAACTCCCGGGTCAAAGTATAGGTACTTCAGCATTTGGATACATTTCAACATTTGTTGCCTAGGCTGGTCGGGAACTCACAGGCTCAAGGATCCTCCTGCCTCAGTTTCTTCAGTAGCTGGGATTGTAACAGAGGGAATGGCCTGAAAGAAAAAATGCCAAAGAGATTTTCTGTCTCCTTAAAATTTCCCCTACTCTTTTTGGGACCTGCATTCTGGCCTGCATCCCTGAGGCAGGTTAAGTCTTTTGTTAAAACTCCCAGGTGGCACCAGCTTGGGGGGCTGGCGACTGGCAAGTTCACAGGCTTTGTCTTTGGCAGAGATGGGATGATTAGAATAATTAACCACAGCAATTACCTGAGGCTGAGAACTCTCCCTTTAAAAGCTCTGTATTTCTACCTATGTTTAGGAAATTTGGGATTTTGATTCGAGAAGGTCAACCATTCTTCCTCCTTTGCAAAGTAAACTCTCTTTCCTTCCTCCTCAAACTGCTTGTCCTCTTTCTTCTGATTCAGCCTCTTGGACAAGTGCCCAAGCTTTTGGTAACAGAATTAAGGGCACGAGCCACCACACTGGGCTCCAATGTCCCTCAAGTCTTTTTTTAAATTTATAGGTTCTCCTTCCTTTCTGTGTCTCAATTTATTTGTTGAAGAAGTTAGATTGTTTTCCCTGTAAAGTTTCCCATAGTTTTTTTTTGGTTTTGGTTTTGGGTTTTTTTTCAAGAGACAGGATCTTGCTATATTGCCCAGGTTGGTCTCGAACTCCTGGACTCAAGCGATCCTCCTGTCTCAGTCTCCCCAGTAGCTGGGATTACCAGTGCATGTCCTTGCATCAGCACTTTGCTGATTGGAATCCCATGGTATCATTTAACGTGTTCCTCCTGTGAATTGGTAGTTAGATCTAGAGTTTTGATCAGATGTAATTTGGAGACAAGGTTAGACTACTTCACAGGTAGAGCTCTGTTCTTCCCTCAGAAGGTACATCATATCTAGTTGGGTTTCTTCTTGTGGTGTTAGCAGCCATTGATGATCATTGCAAAATGGTGTTATTCCATCATTCCATCTTCATTTAGTAGCTGGAAAATATCTATAAAGAGAAACATCCTCTCATCCACTATTTGGTTACCCAAAGGTACAGTACATATAGGAAACGGGCGATGAATACTCAATTCTTTACATTAATTTCCAATTTTTGAAAAATAATGAGTTGGTTCATTAGTGTCTTTGAAAGGTAACCAATGAGGTTTCCTTTTGTTTTGAGTTGTTTTTAGTATAAGTTTGGGGATTTTTAAACAGCGGGCCAGTTCACTATCCCTCAGACCGTTGGAGAGTGTGGCGCACATTCCACACATGTGCACTGTGGGCCCTGGAGGAGTCGGCTGCTAAGCAGGACAGGCATCGGTGGCAAAAACAGCTGGATAAATGTCCTCGGCGGGCTGGATAAATGTCCTCGGCGGGCCACATGTGGCCTGTGGGCCGTAGTTTGAGGACCCCTGCTTACTGTCTTTGCTGCAGCTACTCAATTCTCCAGTAGCTAGGAAGCAGCCATAGGCAATATGTAAGTGGAAGAGCATTGTTGTGTTCCAATAAAACTTTATTTACAAAAGCAGTGGCCAGACATGGCTTACTGGCTATAGGCTACAGGCCACAGGCACTGGCTACAGGCACAGCTCCTCCCCTGTGGAGAAGTCCTCTTTGTTCTGTCTTCAGTCCAGACGCCCTTCACCTGGGGGTGCCAAACTCCCTCCTTTACTGCTTCCCATTCTCTGACCCCTACCCACTGCTGAACATCTGATAACACATCACAGAAACTGCTAGCAATTTTCTTTCTTTCTTCCTTCCTTTCTCCCTTCTTTTCTTTTTTCTTTCTTTCCCTCCCTCCTCCCTTTTTTCCTTTTCTTTCTTTCTTGCTTTCTTTTCTTTCCTTTTCTTTCATCTCTCTTTCCTTATTTCCTTCTCTTTTTCCTTCTCTCTGTCTCTTTCTTGACAGGGTCTTGTTCTGTCTCTTGGGCTAGAGTGGCATCATCATAGCTCACAGCAACCTCAAACTCTGGGCTTGAGCAATCCTCCTGCTTCAGCCTCCTCAGTAGCTGGGACTACAGGTGTGCCCCACCACACCTGCCTAATTTTTCTATTTTTTGTAGAGATGGGGTTGCATAGGCTGGTCTCAAACTCCCAGCCTCAAGTGATCCTCCCTCCTTGGCCTCTCAAAGTGTCAGGCATGAACGACCATGTCTGGCCAATTTTCTCTCACTAGAAGGTCTGTGTTTATTATGGCATGGATTATGGAGGCTTGCATTAGCTGGACAACTTTGGGCTGCAAATAACAGAAACCTCAACCCAAAATGGCTTTTAAAATAAAGGAAATTTATTGGCTCACATGACTGAACAGTTTAGGGATGGGGCTAACTTCAGGTGTGGACTGATACAAGCTCAAACAAAGTGCCGGGGGACCCAACTTCTTTCTGCTGATTTCTCACCTTCTTCAGCATTGGTTTAAATCTCAGAATACTCTCCCTGGTAGTTGCAAAGTAGCTACTTGAAGAACTCTTGAGGCTACATCCTTCCTTATTTCCATATTTCCCCCAAAGAAGGGGTTTTTCTTTCTCAGAAACCCTAGCAAACATTTCCTTGCATCTTATGGGCTTGCGGTTAAGTACTGATTTTAAACCAATCACTGCAGCCAGGGACTGGCTTAAGCCAATCGAGATTCATCCCTGGAACTAGGAGTGGGGCTCATTGTACCTAAACCACATGCCTGAGAACCAGGGAAGGGTTCATTTCCTCAGGAGAAATCAGGGCGGTGTTGGCAAGAGCAGAGGGTGTTGGCAAACAAAGATGTCCACTCTGGGTTGAGCTAAGGGCCCTTGAAGAGCTCTTCCAGTCCTGAGAGTTCACTATTCCCTTGTTTCTTTCCCATCTGGGCAGAGGAGGCTGGTTTTGCATACATTGTCCCTCCATTATCTTCTTGGAGCTAGGGGTCATCTGCCTGGCATCTGCCTGGCAAGCAAGCCATGTGCAAATGGCACCCAGGGTGAATGTGGGCAGCTGTGTTCCTAATGGGCACTTCATGATGGCCAAGTGTGCATCTGAAAGTGAGAGTGTTCAAGTGATCCACGGTAAAAAGGCTTTGAGAGGTTCTGAATAGAAGAAGCAGCCTTGAAAACGGCTGCTCACCTACTGCCCATGGTGAGTGAAAACTGATGCCAGAGAAGTGAGCAGGTAGAGGACTTTTTTCACTGTTTCACTGATACCTTGGCACAGTTTTAATGCTACTTAGGGTGCCCCTGCCCAGAGCCCTCACAGAGCAAGTCAGAAGGCAATCAGCAAATTACTGAGCTTGCAGCCTTTTTCAGAGTTCTTGTTAGCAAACGGGTACATTAGTGTCACCACAGGCCACCTTCGCTGAGTGCCAAAAACCCCACAAAACACTGTGCTATTAGGAGGCACAGCTCTGGTTATAATTCATCTTAGAGCAGGCAGAAGTTGCCGACCCATCTGTCCTTCCTGTGCGGGTGGGGGAAGGGAGGGGCGCCAGGTGTCCTTCGAAATCCTTAGGGCCCTAGGATGAAGAGTGACATAAGATAGGAACACACAAACACAACTGTAGATCATTTGTGGAAACAAAGGGGAGGTGTTAAAGCCTGTGGCCATTTGCTGGCCAACCTCACATTCTTACTTTGCCATTTTGGTTGTCATGCATTTATGTCTAGAAGGTGCTTGGCTGTCTTATATTGCTTAATTGTATGTATTTTAACTTTCCCCAGATTTTCCTTGCAGTCAAAGTTCTTAACATCTAGTCCTTAATCTTTGAGGAGCTTCGAATTGGGTTAGCTCGTTTGGTTAAAGGCCAAAGTTAGGGCAGTTCCACTCCCACGTACACATACCAAAAAGAGTAGAAAGCAGGGACTCAAACAGATACTTGTGCATCAATGTTCAAAGTAGCATTATTCACAATAGCCAAAAAATGGAAATAACCCAAATGTGCATCAACAGATGAATGAACAGCAGGATATGGGGGCTTATACCTGTAATCCTAGCAGTTTGGGAGGCTGAGACAGGAAGCTTGCTTGAGGGCAGGAGTTTGAGACCAGCCTGAGCAAGAGTGAGACCCTGTCTCTACTAAAAATAGAAAAATTAGCTGTGTGTGGTAGCATGTGCCTTGTAGCCCCAGGTACTCAGAAGGCTGAAGCAAGAGGATGGCTTGAGTCCAGGAGTTTGAGGTTAAAGTGAGCTAAAATGATGCCACTGAACTTTACCTGGGGTGACAAAGTGAGACTCTGTCTCAAAAGAAATTTTTTTTAGAAAGTCTATGCTCTTTTTCTATTGTTGTATTTGTTGCCATAAAATACACCATGCATTCTTAACTTATCAAAGCTTAATATTAATCAGTACTCTTTGATATTAATCAATACTGGCTATATCATGTATTTTAATTCCATGTATATCTATATTTGAAACCCCTCAGGAAATTATTATTATTTGTTTTATATAGTCCATGTTTATTTATTTTTATTTTTTTATTATTTTTACCGCCGCCGAGCCCCTATAGTCCATGTTTATTTAGATTTATTCTCATATTTACCATTTGTATGCTCTACATTATTTCTTGAACTTTGGTGGCAAATTCCCTCATTTTTGTTTGTCTGAAAATGTCTTCTTTTTCCCCTTTCATTTTTGCAGGATATTTTACTGGCTGCAGAAATCTAACTTGGCAGCTATTTTCTTTTAGCACATTGAAAATATCATTCCACTATCTTCTGGTTTCTATCGTTACTGTTGAAAAGTCAGCTGTCAGTCACTTTCTTTGAGGGTAATCTATTTTTTTTTCTCTGGATGCTTTAACATTTTTCCCAAGACTCTACTTTCCGGGGTCATGTCTGTAGTTTGTTACTTACAGAAGTTTCTCTGAGCATGTAGAGCAGCAGAAACCACGAGGAAGAGGCACAGTGTCCTCTCCTGAGTGTGAAGGCAGCTCTTGGTATTGCTTCACTACAACTGTCATTGGTTATTTATAATCATTCTACTCTTCTTTTGGGAGAGTAAGAGGGAGAGAATGCAGTCTGAGTGGTTCCTGTTTAAAAAAGAAAAATTTTCCTTATCTTATATTTATGTGATGCAATAGTATATAATGTGTCTAGGCATGAATACCGTTTTTTAAAAATCTTGTTTGGAATTTATTTGGTTTCTTTATTCTGTGGATTGATATCTTTCATTGATTCCAAAGACTCCTCCACCATGTATCTTTTCAAATATCGCTTTTTCCCTGTTCTCTTTCCTCTTCTAGGACTCTGTTTAAACCTTCCAATTAAATCTATATTAACCTTTCTCACAGTAGATCTTATGTCACTCGTCCTCTTTTCTGTATTTTCCATCCTTTTGTCTCTCTGTGCTTCATTCTGGACATTGTCTTCTGACTTATCTTCTAGTTCACTTATTCTCTATTAAGCCTTGTCAGCTGTTAAATCTGTCCATTGAGTTTTAAATTTTAATTATCATACTTTTTAAGTTCTAGGATTTCTATTTGGTTCTAATCTGCTATGCTATACTTATAGTTTCCAGTTTCCTGGTGACATTTTCAAGCTTGACTTCTATTGCCTTGAACATAGTAAACACAGTTGTATTAGAGTCATTGTTTGCTCCTCCCATTAACTGGAGTCCCTGTGTTTCCGCTATTGGTTCTGCTCATTGTTACTAATGTTGTTTTGTTCCTCTTGTGTCTGGTTACCTTTGATTTTATGCCGGATATTGTTTCTAAAAAATTATATGTAGAACTAATTTGAGGCCCAGGATAGTATCTTCCTCTAGAGAGGGTTTTCTTTTGCCCCTTTCAGGTGTTCTGGACCTCCTAACACCAAGTTCAAAGGGTGAGATTTTCTAGATCACCCATATGACCAAAATCCAGATGCAGTAAGAGGGTTAGTGTACTTCAGGTTTACTTATACCTTTATCCTCTCAGAGTACCAGCCTAAAGCTTTGGGTTAGAATAGTTTATCAGAGAGTACTTACTCTTGTTGGATTCTAACTTTGTCTCCCATTCCTGTGGGACTGACAGAAGTACATCTTAGACTCTCATCAAGTATTTCTGGAAAAAGTGATCCCAAGTGCTTTGCTCAACAATCTGCATTCCCAACCTCTCCCAGATCTCATTCAGTAATTGATCCCTATCTTGTTAACTCTTTGATGCTTTAAAAAATGTTTTTGTCATACTTTGTCCAGCTGTTAATTTTCTCTTCTAAATTTCATAAAAAGGATTATTCTAAATTACCTAGTCTACTACTACCAGAAGAGGAAGTGCCAGGTTATGGTAGTAGAGTTCCATATGATGAACCATCCTTGAATTCCTGGAAAAAATCCCCACATATTCATTATATATTAATTTCAAAATGCTATATTGTATTTACTAATATTGTATTTGTACTTTTTACATTCATATTAATTAGTGAAATCTATATTTATATTTTTAGTGAAGATGTTCATGGGTTTAGAAGTTTTCCTTCTTTTCCTATAGCCTGTAAAAATTTAAACAGCCCTGGTATTGTCTTTTCATCAAAGGTTTTATAGAATTCCCCTGTGAAACCATCTAGTGTAGTGGTTTTAATTGTGTTCATTGGGACCCTTGCTGGGGGCTATGGAGGGAAGAATTGTAATCTAAATGACAGACAGTATTTGATTCACACCAGTGCACACAGCTGTAGCTGGAGCAATTGTGTGGTTAAAAAATAACAACAAAACATGTAGTTACAGTAAATTTTCAATACCATGAAATTATAACGATTAAATTTTTGTTGTTGTTGTTACAAGAGTAAAAAAGCTTTAAAGCCTTTTCTTTTACTCATTTTATGCTCCAGCCTTTTTCAGAGACTAAAATCTGTGCATCGAACCACTTCCCAAACATTTAATCTGCTATCAGAGCTCTAGAAATGAGTCTAAGTTGCTTCAGGCCATAATGATAACCCTCTTTCCCATCCCAAAGCTCATCTGTAAAATTTGACATTTGGTCATCAAAAAGCAATTCCTGTTTCTGAGCTTCTTATCTGTGCTGTTCTCCCCCACAGGGAGAGGGCTGCAGCCCTTTGATTACTCCTGTAAGTGGAGTAAATGTGATTATTAAGCATAAAGATGAAAGCAAGAAGGGGAGGCAGAGCATCAGATTTACACGCAGGTTTTGCAAAATCAAAACAAGTAAACAAAGCCCCAAATAACAGCAAAAGCCCCAGATTCCTTTAGAACAAAGAGCTGCTTATGAATAGGCTGTTTGCTCATCTCCCCTTCTGGGAAAACTCAGAGAAACCCTGATGCACAACCAAGAAGCCTCAGGTCAAAAGTGACCTTTGCAAGGTGTTCTGGCTTCATAGGGAGTACTGGATGCAGAATATAATTTAGGGCCTCAAAATAATATTTAATAGAAAACTGAGGACATCTGAGTTGGAACTCGACACCCCCCTCCCCAAACTCTGGGAAAGAAGATGGAAATCAAGATCACTGCCAAGACCAGTGGTTGAATTTCGGAAGGACATTGTCAGTCCGGCCAGCATGCAACCCTCCCATGTGACTGCCGGCTGGATGAAGTTAGCCACTAGCTAGGGGAAGTTAGAAATTCTGGCTGCTCAGATTCATGCCTTCTCCAGATTGTAATCTCCTTGAGGACAGGGATTATACTTTTTATCTCTGATTCCCCAGTCCCTGGTGCAAAGGACATGCTCAGTACATGAAAGAAAGAATGAGCTAACTAAAATACCAGCTTACGAGAATGTACCTACTCCCTCAGCGAGTATTTATTGTGTACCTGTGTCAGTTACTGTGCCGGGTGCTGGTGACAGCTGAGAGAAGCGGACCACCCTGGCCCCTGCACTAACAGGGTCTGTGGTCCAATGGCACAAGATATGGAAGCGCCAGAGGAGGTCGAAGGTGGGGGACGGTGGATGTGGGCCCAGCCCGTGGTCTGGAGAGGCAGAGCACAGAGGAAGGGGAAGGAGGGCATTCCGAGCGCCAGTCTGGGGGGAAGCGGCTCAATTCCCAGGTCCTCTAGTCGCCTCGGACCCCAGCGCAGGGAGCCGCGATGCTCTCCCAGGGTGTGAAAAGATGAAGAAAACTGGGGCACCCGCCCTGACAGCCGCTGACAGCCGGAGGATGTAATCTGCTTTTCTGCTGTTGCCGGAGTAGGAAAACCAACCTAGACGGAGAGGAAAAGCACAGGGCTCGCGCAGGTGGCGGGGACGCGGTTTCCCAGCGGCGGGAGGCAGGAGCATCCAAATCAGGCGGCGGCGCGCCCCCTGCTGGACCCAGGGCCGTCCTGCACCCAGCGGAGCCCCGGTGACGCCAGGTGGGGCAGGTGGGAGGAGGGAAGCTCAGACCCAAGGAGAGAAGACCAGCTCGCCCTTGTTCCTCCCAAAGGCAGAAACTAAATCCTCAAGGGGCAAAATCTACCAAGGCTGATCCGGCACCGCACCTCCATCTCCCCAACTTTGCAGGGGAATCAGGAACCGACGGGCGGTAAACAAAACTCCATCAGCAGCCAGGGTCTTGGCTACCCATCTGCTGGCCAGGTCACTTGGAGCCTCAGTTCCTGCACTGGGCACACCCTGAGGAGCAAGTATATGAACTATTATGAACCATCTGCTCCCTTCTTTTCCGCAAACACAAGGACCCAGGGTGCGGATAATAATACAGACAGCATCCCTAGTGAGGTCCTGTCTAGCTCACTGGCATCTCCCTTCATCCCCTCCCCCACCGGCATATAATTTGAAGATTTTCTTAAAAGAAAGACTTGAATGCCCCCAACTAATCTTTTCCAAACAGCGATAATTATAAATTCCAAACAAAAACTTAAGAGGCGTATGTGTGTGTGTGTCTCTCTCTGGCTTTTCATTTCAATAGATCTGCTAATTAAAAGCTATAATTTAACAAATAATGACCTAACCGTCTCACTTTGAAATCAAACAAAAACCTACCACTAAAATGTTGGACTAGATAAAGATAATGAATCCAGGCGCAATTCAGACTCCTGCTGGGCCCAGGCTGGCTCCTTGCCAGCAGCGGGCCTGTGCCTTTGATTAGCAGCAATAGTTTTTCCAGCCATTTGGAGCAAACTCGCTACAGGGAGGATAAGTGAGCAATTTATGAGGCTAAGTGTTTTTTTGGACCCTCTCCCACTGCTGATGGAGCAGGATGGAATATTTATCCCCTCCTTGGCTTCATTCATCGTCACTTGGTCAATTTCATTTTCTCCCGACCCCTCTTTGGCCTCTGGGGGAGAACATTGTTTCTGAAGTAACAAGCAGGAAGGAATTATGAAAAGGAAAACTAGCAGTGAAACCAGGTGATTCCCGCCGCATCCAGCATCCTAAGTGGTTAATAAAATAATAAACGATGAAAGCAAGATTGCTTCCCACTACCATATCCCCTCCCTTAGCTGAGAACTGGGCATCTGTGCCAGGCTAAAAATAGCCTTGTGTTCTGGAACCTCCTCCGCAGCCCAAGCTCACGCCCATCTCCTGCCAGTGCCACCCGGCTGCTCTGCGGGAGTGTTCATTCTCTGTGGCACGAGAGGCTCAAACACTGCCCCCTTCCCAGAGTCCTGCTGGGAAGGGGAGAGTATTGGGTGCTCTCTGAGAGAGCGTCAGCGTCAGGGAGTGGCAAAGGGCTCCCTGTGGAGCGGAGACAGGAAGAGTGGACACTGGGTGACACCCCAGGAGAGCCCAAAGCTTGGGCACACTGGACTTGCCTCCAGGTTCAGGGAGGAAGGCACTTCTGGGTGTGTCCAGGTCACATTCTCACCTCCAGGACCTCAGCCTGGGAGGTTGCATCTCCAGGAACTGCTCTTTTTTTTTTGAGACAGAGTCTCACTGTGTTGCCGGGGCTAGAGTGCCATGGCGTCAGCCTAGCTCACAGCAACCTCAACTCCTGGGCTCAAGCGATCCTTCTGCCTCAGCCTCCCGAGTAGCTGGGACTACAGGCATGCACCACCATGCCTGGCTCATTTTTTCTATATATTTTTAGTTGGCCAATTAACTTCTTTCTATTTAGTAGAAACGGGGTCTCGCTCTTGCTCAGGCTGGTTTCGAACTCCTGACCTTGAGCGATCCGCCCGCCTTGGCCTCCCAGACAGCTAGGATTACAGGCGTGAGCCACCACGCCCGGCCCCAGGAACTGCTTTTGTTTTGAAATCTTAAATCCCAACGTTCTCCTCTCTTGAGCACAACTCCTGTCCTTTTTTCTCCCCATCCCCGTCATTCTACCAGTTCCTCTTCTTCAGCATCAAATAGAACTCCAGCCTGATACCAGCTGTCACCATCATCGCTCCCGCTCCAGCTCTCCACTTCAAAGTCAGGCCTCTGCTATCCTTAATCTTCTGCTTGGAGTCTTGCAGGAGTCTCTTTCCTGGTCCCTCTGTCTCCAGTCTCCCTGACCCAGTCTCCTCCACTCCTCTCAGATCTCACTCAACACAGTTTTCAGGGTGACCTCTCTAAAATGAAAATTTGATCATCTTACCGTCCTGCCTGAGAGTAGTCAATGGCCCCATCACCATCCTTTGGGATCAAATTCTTTGGCCTGGAATACGAGATCTGCAGGCTCCTCTCCCACTACACCCAGCCTTGAACTTTCCACTGCAGGACGCTGACCTGCTAGTTTTTCATGCTGTGGACCACTGTTCCACAACTTTCACCTTTGTCTGTGCTGTTCTCTGTCCAGAACGCCCTCCTGACCCTTCTCCACCTGGCTTTCCGCTGCTCAGCTTGAAGACTCTCTAGAGGATCACCCCTGGGCAGCCTTCCCTGAGCTCCCATTCTCTGTGCTCCACAGCACTTTGTGTAACCCTTGCAATGACACCTTGCACATGCTCTTCCCTTTGTCAGGAAGGCTTTTCCCCACCTGCTACAGTTTGGATGTTTGCCCCCTCCAAAGCTCAGGTTGAGATTTAATGCGCAGTGTGGCGGTATTGGGAGGTGGGGCCTGGTGGGAGGTGTTTGGGTCGTGGGGGTGGATCCCTCATGAATAGATTAATGTCCTCTCTTGGGGATGGGTGAGCTCTCACTATTAATTCCCTCCAGAGCTGGTTGTTAAAAAGAGTCTGGCACTTCTCTCTCTCTCTCTGTCTCTGTCTCTCTCATCTCTCTCTGTCTCTTGCTTCCTCTCTTGCCATATGATCCCGGCACACACTGGCTCCCCTGCCCCTTCCACTATGAGTGGCAGCAGCCCGAGGGCCTCACCAGATGCAGATGCCAGCACCATGCTTCTTATACAGCTTGCAGAACTGAGAGCCAAACAAACCTCTTTTCCTTATAAATTTCCCAGCCTTGGGTCTTCCATTACAGCAACACAAAAAAGACTAAGACACCACCTGTCCATCCCTTGGGTTTCCACTTAGAAACCATTTCCTTGGGCCATGGTGGCTAATCCTCTTGGCTCAGTAAGGCCTTTCTGTTAAATGTCACCAAAGCATCTGAACCCCTTTGTGATACTCATCCCCCATTTGTTTTGATTTTTCCCAAGAAAACATTTGCTCCTTGGAGACAGGGGCTGTCTGTTCACCACTGTGCTTGGTACACAGTCATCACTAAATAGTTGTTAAATGTTGAATGACTGAGCAGGTGAATGTGTGTTCATTTTCTAGGGTTGCTGTAACAAAGTACCAAAAACCAGGTTGCTTAAAAAAACAGAAATTCTTTGTCACAGAGGTCTGGAGGCTGGGAGTCTGAGATCAAGGTGTTGGCAGGACCTCTGATGGCAGCTCTAGGGGAGGGTCCTTCCCTGCCTCTTCCCTTTTCTGGTGTTTACGGCCAATCCTTGCTGTTCCCCAGTGTGTAGGGGCCTGTCTCCAGTCCCATGTCCTCACATCATCTTCCCTCTGTGTGCATCTGTCTCTGGGTCCGAATTTCCCCTTTTTATAAGGACACCAGTCATGTTGGATTAGGGCCCACCCTGGGGGTCACATTTTAACTTGATTACCTCCGCAAAGACCCTATTCCCAAATAAGGCCACACTCTGAGGTACTAGGGTTAGGACTTCAACCTATCTTTTTTCAGACGGTGGAGGGAGATGCAATTTAACCCATAACAGAATGCAAAACAACATTCTATTGAAATGATGTATTTTGAGTCTGTCACCTTCTGTTAAGACTCTCAAAAGCAGGACTGGTCTCTAATCCAACTTGGTATCCCCCTGTGGTGGCACATGCCTTTTCTAACTGTGTTGTTTTTCTTGTCCTTAAGACCCCCTGTGCCTGAGGCTGTAGTCCCAGCTACTGGGGAGGCTGAGGCAGGAGGATCACTTGAGCCCAGGAGTTTGAGGCTGCAGTGAGCTACAATGACACCACTGCACTCTACCCAGGTTACAGAGCAAGACTCTGTTAAACAAAACAAAACAAAACAAAAAAACCCAGTATCCTGTAACTAAGGGTAGCTCTGTAAATTGCTCAGAGGTATTCTAATACAAAGGGCTTGAGAACTCTCAGGCAGGCGAATGGTGCCAAACACTGCAGTCCTCCCTGACCTGCAACTGCGGTCTGCAAATATGAAGTGGAAAATTCCAGAAATAAACAATTCCTCAGTTTTAAGTTTTAAGTGTGACGTCCCACATTGTCCTGCCTGGGATGTGAATCATCCCTCTATCCAGCCATTGACATTACCAGCCCATTAGTCACTTAGTGGCTGTCTCGGTTATCAGATCAAAAAAACATAGTGTATATAGGGTTCGGTACTATCTGAGGTTTCGGGGATCCACGGGGGGTCTCAGAACGTACCCTTGAGGATAAGGGGGAGGTGACTGTAGCTTTCAATGGATCCCACAGTCTAGACCGCACGGCAGGGTAGAGCTATGTCTAGCACCTGTGCCAAAGGTAACTCGAGTGAAGAGTGTGATCAGGGTATCTGCTTTGCTTCCTCCCACCAAATTCGGGGCCCTCCTATTCATTGTCCTTTGTCACCTTCCCCAACTCTACCTATACCAGGCACAGCCCTGGGTCTAGCCTAGCTTCCTAATTAAGTTCTCATCTGACTCTAATTGACAGGCTGCCTTTAAGAAAGGAAGAAAGGAAAAAAGCAACATATCCATTTTTCACTGGTACAAATCCATCAGGAACAGGAGCAAAACTCTGTAATGCATAGGGATCCCAGCAAATATTTTACATTATTTTGTGTCCTCAAGTGAGAGGGAGGGTATCGTGATAGCATTTGTTTTATGCCCTATCTTCTCATTCTTGACAATGTTTCTAGGATATAGAAACTTCTGATCCTGTAGAGCTGGAAGTTTTCTTTAATACTCTGATTTTTAAAAAGGTCAGGTCAGGTTAATGTGTAATGACAGTTTTGTCTTGTAATCTAACTGCCTCTATTTTACCAAGCCAGATGTCAGTCGTGGGTCAATGCTCTTGACGTTGCTGTTTGGCCGGGTCAAACTTTGCAGCTTTTAGTTGCAAAATTGGAGGCTCATTCCCTAAAATAAAAAACAAACCTTTGCTAACCACATGTAATGAAGTGAGTTTTGGGTTTTCAAAGGCTGCTATTTCATCAATGGACACATTGTGTCAATACCAAATCCTTAAAGCAAAAACTATCAAATATCAATTTTTGGTGTCAGTGGCCTCTCTGGCAATGACCTGAGACAGGCTTTCACAGTTGGGCTGCCAAGAGTAAGTCTATTAATTGATTATAAGATCTGTGTGATCACTACTTAGGAATGTTTGCATTTCAAAAGAGGCAGAGTTCAAGTTCAAGCCATCCTTCTCTTCCTTCCTCTCCTGACTGAGAAAGGCTCTTTAAGGAGAGAATTCTGTCTTTGCATCTTCCCAACCCTTCCTGGTCCTAATGAAGATCAACTCTGATGACCAAGACATACCCATTAAATAGAATCTGACTACCTGTATTCATTAGGACTCCTTACACCGCAAACTACTACTACAACAACTAAATACACTGCTTAAATAATAAAGATAGAATATTTTGGCTCATGTAACTGAACAGTGTGGAGGTAGATCTTTAGGTATGGCTTGATCTAATCTTCAACTAATGTGACCAGGAAACTGGTTTTTCTTTTACGACATTTCCTGGCTCTCTTTTCTTGGTGTAAGCTCCATTCATTCTCAGGGCCATTCTTTTCTTCATGGTTGCCAGATGGAAATAGCCACTCGCCAGAGCTAGAGCCAGGCTCATGTATGTCCAGTGCGTGAGATTCTACCTAGAGTGAGATTCTACCCAGAGTGAGATTCTACCTAGAGTGAGATTCTACCTAGGCAACTTGCACACGAGCAGACAGAGGTTTTATATTCCTGGGAGCTCCAGCAAACATCTCTGGGCATCTTATTGGCTTTGACTGGCAACTGCCCATATGGTAAGAAGGTAGGATTCCCCGACAGGTCTAAGCTGATCCCACCCAAAGTGCTGGGAATGAGGAAGCGGCAATTCTCCAACAAAAAATTAAGATCATTTTGGTGAGAGAAAGGGGAGTGGATGCCAGGAAAACAAACAGAACCTAAACCATACCAACCAGCTCCTCATGTTGTGTGCAGGGTGGCTGGGAGCTGGGTTTCCTTTGTGGGTTTTCTCTCTCGTGGTCTCTTTGGCCCCTTTGTACTGCGACAGCTTCAACTGTGAGACTTGGAGGCCACAGAGCCCTAGGTCCATCCGGCTGCATGAAAGGATGGGCTGAATGGGGGCTAAAGTCCCCCTGCTCAGAAGCCCCACACACACACACAACTGGCTATGTCTCCCCAACTGGTCAACACTTCTGTGTGCCCTTCCCTCACCCACCAGATACCTATTTCTGAGGCAGTTTTGAAATCTTTGATAATATCCACTTGCCCCTATTTCATGCACATGGGGGAAAGTTTTCTGATCCTCTGTAGGCCTGGGGCTCATTTTTATTTTCATGCTTGAAAATAAAATTTGAAAATTTCGGTAGCACTTCTGGAACAAACAGCTGAGGTACCATTCCTGCTCTGCTAAGCTTCACCCCTGTGACTGGGGGGTTTTGGCAAAGGCAAAGAATCCTTCTGATAAGGAAAGACTGCCTCCAATTAAAGAAGACAAAAGAGACCCCAAAACCAAGACCACCTCTGTGGTCTTCCTATTGAAAACCCATAACCCCAGTCTAATCATGAAAAAAATATCAAAAACATTCCAGTAGTGGGGCCAGCACTCCTCCAAAATGTGAAGGTCATCAAAAAAGAAAGTCTGAGAATCTATCACAGTCAAGAGGAGCTTAAAAAGTCATGACACTTAAACATAATGTGATATCTTGGATGGGATCCTGGAACAGAGAAAGGGCATCTGAATAAAGAAATTGAATAAACTATGGACTTTAGTTAATAATAATGATGTGTCAATATTGGTTCATTAATTATAATAAATATATCATAGTAATGTGACATGTTTATAATAACATATTGTTAAACTGGGTTTAGGGCAGTGGTCCCCAACCTTTTTGGCATCAAGGACCAGTTTCATGGATGATGGTGGGGTGCGGGGCAGGGGGAGGGGGTGACACCAGTGCAGTGGGGAGTGGGGAGCCTCGGTAAATACAGATGAAGCTTCACTCTCTCCCTGGCCGCTCACCTCCTGCTGTGCACCCCCCCTTCCTAAGTTTTCCACGAATTGGGGGGGGGGCAGCAGACCTCTGTGGCCCAGTCCCTAACAGGCCACAGACATTTACCGGTTCATGGCCTGGGGGTTGGGGACCACAGGTTTAGGGTTTGTGGAAACTGGGTTCAGGGTATATGGGAACTCTCTTACTAGACTCTCAAATTTCTGTAAGTCTAAAATCATTCTAGATATAAAATCTATTTAAAAAAACAAAAAATGGAAAAGAGAGGGAGTAATAGGAAGTGGAACAAAGTCTAGTTTCTGCAAGGAGTGGGAGGGGAGGACTCCCCACCCCAGCAGCAAGCGTTAGCTCCAGACAGTTGGGGGGAAAGGGGGTGCAAGAGGATGCAGACAGAGATCTTTGTAGGCCCAGGCCGGAAGCTGAGGGTTCACACCCGATGGTCTCAATGTTTCCTCTGTGACAGGAGGTGAGGTGGCTACATACCAAGAGAAGGACCTGTGTGACAACTGTGGGTTACAAGTGATGAAGACGTGGGGATCCCCCGACAAGAGTGCAAGAGGAAGCTGACCAAGGGCAGAAAAGAGCAATTTCCTCTCAGGATACAGAGGAGAAGAGAACAAAATTTCTGTTTTCGTTGGGCAGCCCCAAGCAGAAGGCACCAAGCCCCGGGCCGAGCCGAAGCCCAGAGGTCCAGATTGACCGCCTCCTTACTTGCAGTTCCACATTCTGACCAGCAGAGGGCGGAAAGGCACCGCCTAGCTTTCCTTCTGCCTGTCCCAAATTTCTCTTTCCAAAGGTCGAAAGCTTTAGATTCTAGGAGTAAAAAGTTCCTTTCTGAATTTGCTATGCTTAAAGAACAAGAAACGCTGAAATAGGAGCACCTTTTAAGAGAGATAATTTACTAATACTTCTGACAGCTAATTTGACTTGCTTCCTTCATGAGACAGATCGAGCACCTACTGTGCCCCCAAGGGCTGATGCTCCAAGGGTTGCCTCGTCTAACCCTCACGACCACTGCAGAGGTAGTGCTTGGTATCGCCCCCACTTTACGATGAGCGAACGGAATCTCAGAGAAGTTAAGGAATCGTCCAGTGGGAGGCGTGTGAGCGGAGTCTGTCCCTCTCAGCGAAGCTGCGTTCCTACCTGGTTTTCAGTTACCAGTCATTCCGCAGGTGCGTGTGCCCGGACACTGTCCTGCCTGATGCTCTGGGAGGAAAGGGCCCTGTGACAGAAAGTCTGGGAAAGCTTCACACTGTCTCCGTTCCTGTGCAGATCAGCACTTGAAGAACGTGAGCAGTCAGGTAGCAAAAAGACAACGACAACAACAAAAACCTGTCTGGCTCTGTTCAGAATTAGCATTTCCCAAATTTTCTAGCACAAGGTCTGAACAGGGCAATGGCCATGAGGGTGAGGAGGAGACAGGCTGGAGAGTGAACTGGGACATAACGGTGACAGCCTCAGGGGCCATGGCATTGGGGGCATGTGGGAGGGGGTGGACAATGAGGGTGGGAGGTGTGGAGGATGGTGCCTGGGTTTTTGGCTGGATCAACTAGGTGAGTGATGGTTTTGTTCATTTGTTCACCTTGTTCACCAGGGAGAAGAGTTTTGGGTTTGGGTTGAGATGGCTGCGGAACAATGATCCAGGAATGAGGAACATGTGTTTGAAAGTTAGGAGAGAGGTTGCAGCTGGAAATAGAGGTTTGACATTTCAGGGGTTGGTGGAAGAAGAGGAGCTAATAAAAGAGAAAAGGAGTGGGAAGAGATCCCAAAGAGAAATGCATGCCAGGAAGGGAGCCCCGCTTCTGGAAGGAGTGGTCAGTGGCTTTGGAGCTTATGGGTGGAGCAAGGAGGGTGAAAACTGCAGGTGGGCATCATATCAGCCCACTGGGAGGTAGGTGATGAGCCGAGTGGAGAGAGACTAATCCAGATTATTATGGGTTGAATAAGTGAGCAGCGGTGAGTCGAGGCAATGAGGGGGTTCTGGGGTGAAGCAGGCTCAAGGGAGTTCAGGGGTGGATACCTGAGCCCTTCCAGGATTCTCCAAATATTGCCGCAAACAGTTCCTCTACTCCACGCACACACATGCTGCTCGGCCTAACAAAAGGTCGAGTCTGTTTTCCCTCCCCTTGAACATGGGCTGGCCTTGCCACTTGCTTTGGCCAATATAGAGTTGGCAGAATTGATGTTCCTGGTCTTCCAGGTTCTGTCCTTAAGAGAACACTGGCGGCTTCCTCTTCCTCCCTCTTGGTACCCAGCAGCCATGCTCTAAGGAAGTCCAGGGGATCCTGCTGGAGAGATTGGCCGTGTGGACAGGCCACGGAGGATCAGAGGCCACCTAGCAGGAGAGGTTTCCTTGGGTATTCAAGCTTTAGACAAGCTCCTAGGTGACTGAAGTCACATGTGTGACCCTAGCTGATATCATGCAAGGCAGAAAAACTGCCTGATTAACAACCCACAGAATCACAAGAAATAATAAATTGGTATTTTAAGCCACTAAGTGGGATAATTTGTCACATGCTTACGGGCTGAGAGGAAGAAGCCAAGGGAGAGATGCCGATTTGTGACAGAGGGGACATAACTGATGGAGTAAGTTTGTCCAGGGGCAGAAGGGCTGGCTCTGGAGGGAGGGAGGGAGGGAAGGAGGGCCATCCTTTCCTCTGGCACAAAAGCAAGGAGAGTGTGTGTGTTACAAAGTGGGAAGAGGACTGAAGCTAGGGCTCCCCTGCACCCACGTGACTTCTTTCTTTGTGGACACAGAGTGTGGGACCTTGCTAGGGTGAGGTGCCAGAATGAGGTTGGGTACAGGTGATCCCTGGAGGGCTGGCTGTGTGATGGAGCCTGCCAATGAAAACGTGACCCACAGGACATACAGAGCACCTGGTGAGCTCAGATGGCTCCGGGACAAATGGCACACTGGACACTGGACAGTGGTTTGGGGCAAGCTATTTCCCCCTTTCGGGGGACTGGACTAATGATTCTTAACTTTGGGGGGCTTGTGGATTTCCCTGACAATCCTATAAAAGCTCATTGGTGTAACATTTTAGATATACAATGCATAGTTTATATATTAGTCCGTCTCCACCCACTAGAATGTAAACTCCATGAGGGCAGGATTTTTTTTTTTTTTTGTCCATTTTATTCACTGCCATAGACTAGAACAGTGCCTGGCACACAATAGATGCTGAGGAGTGGGGGACCTGCAGCCTTGGGGCCACATGTGGCCTTCTGGATCCTTGAGTATGGCCTTTGGACTGAAACCAAATTTTACAGGACAAATCTTTTTAATAAGGGGATTTGTTCTGTGACGTTTGGATTTGGTCAAGGGGCTGCACTTGGAGATCTGGAGGGCCACATGTAGCCTTGAGGCCACAGGTTTCCCACCCTACACACACACACCTGAGGCTAGCCCAGGTTCAGAAGCCTGGAGTAAGAGGATCTATTTTTGTCCCAACACTCTCAGAGTCTATGAAATCCCAGCCTGAGTCATTCTGACGTAGAGTATGCAGTTCGCGCCAGCAAACACCAACAAAACTGCAGCCCTGTATTGTGGGAGAAAATATTTGCTGTGTGCCAGGGAGTGGGCAGCCGTCTTAAATGCATTCCATCTTTTATCTTATTTAACCTTCATACCAAACAATGAGGAGGTTTCTATTATCTTAGTTTTTTAGAAAGGTCTGTCTTCTATGTCCTGATGCCCCTGGCGTGAGGGTTACGCTCACTCCTCCCAGCGTGAGTACGAGGGGAGCACAGCTGGTGGGGAGACCCAGCCCCTCTGAGGAGCTGCCACACCGCAGTGGGGAGGGGCTGGTGGGTGGTTGTATTTGCAAACAGGCTTCATTTCCCACTTCTCCTCTAGGAGTGGCTGCCAGGCACATTCCCAAGAGAGGGAGACCAGAGAACACCCACCTGGGGGCCCCCTTCATCTGCTGACAGGGCCCTGGACCCCAAATCCCCTTTCCTCACTGTGGAGCCCCCACGAACCCCTGTGAGGCGGTGAACGCAGCCGCGTTTCCTTCGGTCCTCCCAAAACTCCATGAAAAACACTCCAGACTCCTGACCACAGGGGAGAGCTGTGTGATCACCCCCCAGCGGCTTAACAGCCCCCACTCCCACCCAGGCTCGTTTCCGCGTCTGTGAAATGGACATAGCAATACTCAGGCGCAGGGCGAGAATGTCTGCCCCTCTCGTCCCTGTCCCTGACCAGCCCCAGGCAGGTGGCCGGGCCTGCCCTCCGCCCCTCTTTCCCTTACGCGGGAGTGATGTAGCCAAAGGGAGCGGGGAATCTACCCACGAGAAGTAACTGGGGACGGGACCAGAGACAGACCCAAAGCTTTGGAGTCAGGGCAGACTCAGTTTCTGAGACTTATAGTCTTCTCATCTGAAAAGCAGGGCGACAGACACAGAACCCCGCAGGTTGTGGGGAAGAAGCAGTGCGCACGAGGACCTCCCCGGCTCGGAGCCTGGTCCGGGAGACTGGAGACCCGGTGCGGGCAGCGCCAGGAGCTGGGGCCCGCGAGCCTGCCCGGTGCGGGATTTAAGCGGGTGACCACCGGTGCGCCCCGCGCCTCCCTGCATGGCCCCGGCTCCGGGTCTTAGCTCGTAAATCTCCTTCACACAGGGGGCCATAAATCAGGGGGCCGGCAGAGAGACCCCCAGCGCCCTGCCCGCCCCTCTTCTGGAGAGGGCGGGGGCGCAGGAAGCCCCCGGGACAGCGGGGCGGGGCCGCCCCAGGCCCGCCCTCCGCGGCTGGTTAATTACAGGTCGCCCGGCCTGATTTACTGCGGGGCGGGCTGCGGGCTGCGGCGGGGCTGGGCACGTCTCGCGGAGCCCGAGGGGCGTGGGCTGGAGAGCCGAGAGGCCCCCGTGTTCTCAGGGCCTGTGGAGATGACAGCCTTGATAGTAATAAAATCTAATGTGTTTATATTTAAATAAAATATAAACATAATAATAATAGCTAACGATGACTGAGAAGACTATGTGCCAAGCTGTGCTACCTTCATTCATCAAATATTTATTGACTGCCTATTCGGTGCCAGGTGCTTGCATATATTATCCCCTGAACTTCCCCAAACAGCCCTGAACATTAGTTTTGCAAATGGAGAAATCCAAGGGAGCATTTCACTGACTTGTCCCAGGCCACTTGGCTAGTAAGTACCCGACCCAGCAATCATGCTTCTGGCCATCTGTCCCTGAAGCTTAAACTATTTTGTCTCGGTTATCTTGCCTCTTGGCTACCACTGGCCTCACTGTCTTTCTGCTCCATCCACGAGCTGTGTGATCCTGGACAAATGCCTTAGCCTCTCTGAGCCTCAGTTCTCCTCATTGATAAAAGAGCACTCTGCCCTACCTGCCTCACAAGGAGTTTAAAAGGATCAGATTTACAGGATGCTTACAAAAGTGCTTAAAAATGATCTGCAAAGTTCTCTATGAATTAGTTCAGGTGATTTTAAGTACTGTAATAGATGGATCCCCAAATCTCAGTGGCTTACACATAAACATTTGTTTCTTGCTCATGTCACTGTTCAGTGTGGGTGTTCCTGGTCAGGCAGCTCTCCTCCAGGCATGCTGAAGGGCCCAGATTTTGTCCCCCTTGTGGCTCTGCCATCTTCAGATGGCTCCCATGGCTGCCTTAAGGGTCCTGGAGCCAGCAGGGAGGGGAAGGAGCATGGAGGCAGCATATGAGAAGGTATTCCAGGCAGACCTGCAAGTGGCACAGGGCACTTCTGCTCACATTCACCAGAGAACTCAGACATGTGCAGGAAAGGCTGGGAACTGGCATAACTGCTATATTCATGATCTCTTCTTGGATAACAAGCTACCTCAAAACCGACAGGTAAAACAACAATAAATATGTATTATTTTACAGTTTCTATGGGTCAGGATTTTAGAAGCATCCTTCCTGGGTGGTTCTTTTCCCCTTTTGCACATGATGGAGTGTGTGTGTGAGTCCTAGAACTCCTGCAGCCTTTTTGCTACCATGAGGGAAGCCACCTTGAGAAAGAAAATACACAGAAAAGGTATGAAAGAAGACTAGTCATAGAACTAGACAAGGGGATTCTAAAATTCCCATGGAAGGGAAAAGGGCCACAAAACGCCCAAGATGATTCTGAAAATGAACAAGGAGACTGCAAGATCGCTCAAGCAGATGGGCATTACCCAGGGATGGTTGGAGGTGGCATGGCAGAGATGTAGCATTGCAAGTCGTTGGAGAAACAATGAACTATTCACCAAATGGAGTTGGAAAAATTGGTACCTGGGTTCCAAGAATAACAATAATAATGGAAGTAATTTAACAATAATAACAGCAATAATAACAGACACTATTTACTGACAGCTACAAAGGGCTAGAAATTTACTTTTAGTTTATCTCATTTTATCTTCACACCAACCCTAACAGGGAGGTACTAGCATTTATTATTCCCCTTGGACAGATGAGAAAACAGAACCTAAAGAGGGCAGAGATGGCTTCTCGAGCCCACATATGGCTCTTAGCCTCCTGGGCACTGGGTCGGATCCCTGTTTCCTCTCCCCACTAGAACAGAGCACTTTCCCGAGAGTTCCTGGCCTCAGCAGCCCTGGTCCTAGGAGCAGGGCTGTCCTCACCAAGCCCTGGCCCCCAGACCTGGAAGCCCTACTTTACTCCCAACTGACTCTGGGGCAGATCTAAGGCTGATTAGACCTCAACTAAAAGCACAGAGGCCTCTTTGTCATTTCTTTAATGAGAAGCCAATCACCAGGTCATTAGTGGGTGGAGGTGATGAGGAGGTTGGTACTGGGGTGGGAGGGAGGAGGATGCTCTTGGTTATCTGGATGATTTACAGTGGCAAGGCTGGCTGGGGAGGGAGCAGAGGGCAGGAGGAGGAGAAAGTGAATTGTCATAGAGTATCTAATGGGAGCCAGGCCCTGTGCTGAGAGCTCAACTTGCTCTGTTTTATTTAATCCTCACAACACATCTGATGAAGCATCGCTATTTCAAATGCCCATTTTACAGACAGCGAAACTGAGGCGCAGAGAAGTTAAGCTTTTTGCCCAAAGTTATACAGCTAATAAATGATTGTCTTATTTCAGAGCTCAAACAACCACTCTGTGTTGACTGTTACAGGCACCGCAGAGGTGAGTGTAGGTGAAGGGCCGAGAAATATTCTGGCATTAGACCAAGAAGGAACAAGCTATCAGGAGGTGCTTGATTGAGGGATGTTGAGGCTGGGAGTGGGGACAGGGAAGAGAGCCAACTCTGAGTGCACGAGCTTGGAAGAAAGACTCTTGGAGGTGTTGAATAAGTTTGCCAGAAAGAGGATAATAATAATATAATAATAACTAAATAGTATCAAGTCTCTACTATGTGCCAGGTACCATGCTAAGGGCTTTCTGTGCAAGACATCATTTAATTCTCATAAGTCCCTTATGAGGCAGTCACCAATCCTTTTTACAGATGAGGAAATTGAGGGTCAAAGAGGTTAAGTCACCTGCCCCAGGTCTTGATGCTGGTAAATGGCAGGTTCAGGGGACTGGCTTGAGACTAAGAGAGGAGGACAGGATGGCTGCTTCTCACTACTCTGTGTTGTCAGGATTCTTGGTTGTAAACGACAAAACCCAACTTTGATCACTTGAGTGGAAGAGGGAGGTTACTGGGCCACTCTGAGGAAGCTCACAAAATCAATGGAAAGAAAGTCTGGGAAAGTAAGTTTAGGAAACTCATAGGAATTACAGGAAACTGGGCAGCTGGACCAAAAGCCTAGCCAGTCACCTCTGGATGCTTGCACAGGACACTGAAGATCACTGACCCCAGTAATGGCACAGTGATTTCTCCACTGTTGCCTGTTTCTTTGGGATTCCTGCTCCAGATTCAAGTAAAAGAGTCAAGTGCCGGGACTCTGGTCTGTCCTAGCTGCCAGGAATCTCTGCCACCCAGAGCCCACCATGGAGGCACCCCTCCCCTTAGGTAGGAAGACTGTTGGAATGCTGCACAGCAAACAACAACAATAAAAAAACTATTTGTCACAAGCCCTGGGTTCCCCCGGCCCCCCCCCCACTCTCCACGAAAGAGGTGACATATGTCATCGGCTCTCTTGCCCTTCCTGGGCCCTCTCCTATGGCCATGGTTGGACCATAGTTCAGAGAGCCCATCATTAGGACTTGCTAGAAATCTCAGGACTCTAGTCTTGGAGGAGGATATGGAGATAACACCTCCTTTTTTGTCATCTGGTAGATCCAGTTGGCACCCCCACATGCCGATTCCACTTTCCAAACAGGTGTTGATTCCAGTCCTGTTCTCTCACAACCACCTGCATGACCCAGGCCCCTCCCGTCTCCCGGATCCTCACTTCCTAATGGAGTTTGTCTTAGATCCATTCTCTACAGCGTCCAAAGGAGCTCCGGCTATGATAACCTTTTGTGGTACCCAGCTGCCTACCGGACAAAAATCAAGCTTTTTGGCCTGATGCCTGGTGAGTCCAGCCTCATCTCTCACCATCCCCTGGCCTCACATTTCATGGTTCAGCTAAGTCAATTTATTGCATTTTCTACATCCTTCTATGTTGGCTTTAATTTCCAGGGCTTGGCATACGCTGTCCCCTCATTCTTCAGTGCCCTCCCACTCCTTGTCTGCTTGGCAAACTCCTATTCGTCCTTTGAAATCCAGTTCAAGCATGATCTCCCCTGTGAAAAATTTTCCTGACCCTTCAGAGAAGTTCACACTCCTTCCTTTGTACCACTTCCAAAACTTCAATAGCGTGAGCTTTTATTACATGCTGTTAAAATGCTTGGTTTACCAGGTGGCCTCCCCCACTTAATGCAAGTTCCATCAGGGCAGGAACCACGTCAGTTTTGTTCATCATGGTATCTTCATTACCTAACCCAGGACTGGGGAAGTAGTAGGTGCTCAATGAACGTGTAACTTCATTGACTAGGAGAGGCTCGCTGAGGTCACTGGAGATGAATGAAAGAAAAGAGGGTTTCAGTAGGGGTCGGGGGGCGGTGATAAGAGCCACACTTCCACGGCTTATGACGGGTCAGAGTTGAGGCAGGGACAGGAAAGGAAGGAGAAGGCATACATTCCAGGATGTAGGGAAAGGTGAATTTGGAGAAAGCAGCCTCAGCACATCTGTATTTGCAAGGAAGGGGCCAGTGGACAGGGAAAGCTGTAAAACCAAGGTAGGGCCAATTGATGACACAAGGTCCCCAGAGGAGATGGAGCAGAGGCAAAAGAGGAGGACATGACCCCCAGAGCACAGGCAGGGATACCTGGGGAGGGAGGAAAGACACCGAGACAGAAAGATGGGTGCTACCTGGAGGGGTCGGTGGAGGGAGCCCTCATTTAGCAGTCAGGGGAAGAAAAAGCCAATGGTTTTTCTTTTGTTTTTTAAGATCCATGAAGTCAGGGAGGAAATAAATATTTAACAGCTTCCCAACGCTTGACAAGTAAAATCTGAAGATGTTGCAGTGGCCTACATGACCATGCGCCATTGAATCCTTGTCACCAACATGAGCTCACTTCTCACTCAGCCCCAGCCCCACTGATGACCTGGCTGTCCCTGGAACTTGTATACACCCTCCTGCCTCAGGGCCTTTGCACATGCTGTTCTCACCGCCTGGATGCTCTTCCCCCGAATAGTCACGATGGCTGTCTCCTTCAAGTCCTCACTCAGATGTTACCTTCTCTGGTGGGCTTTCCCTGGCCCCACCTCTGCCCACCCCCCACAAGCCTAGTCACACACTCTCTCTCTGGTGTCATTTTCTTCTGCAGCATTTATCACTGTCTAATACACTTCTAATAGTACTTATTGACTACATAAATCATTTTCCTCTTTATTTGCGCTCCCCAGGAGAACGTGAGCTCCGCGAGGACAGGTTGGTTTTATCCACTGCTCAGTTACAAATAACTACATCAGTAGGCGGTCAATAAATGCTCACTGAACGCATGCATGAAGGGGCAGAGCCTGAACCTGAGCCCAGATCTGCTGGATTCCAAATGCCAGGGTGTCAGGCGAAAGCGGAGGGTCCCGGCCTGGGAGAGGAGGGGACGGGGCCCTCTCTGGAGCCCAGCTCTCCGGACCCCGCGGGTCGGTCCTGGGCTTTCTGTCCAAGGTGGGAGTTGTGTCCTCCCTCGGGGGAGCGACGCCGGAACTTCCAGAGGCAGAGCAGGAATTTTTGAAACCCAAGCCCCGCCGGGCGGTAATAGGCACCTTCGCGGCCGCCGGCGGAACCGCCCGGCCCTAAATCACGGCCGCCGCCCCCGCGTCCCCGCCCGCTGCGCCCCGCGCGGCCTGGCGCGCGCTCCGGGCAGGGGCAGGTGCCGCGGAAGTGCCTGTCCCGCCGCCGCCTTTGAAGTGGCCTCGCGCGGCCCGCGCCCCGCAGCAGCGCCCGGGACCGCAGCCGCCGAGCCACCGCGTCGCCTCGGCCTCCCGCACCCGGGGGAAGAGGGCCGGCGGGGCCGGGCGGGGCGCGTCTCCGGGGAGCCCCGGGCATTTGTCAGGAGAGTGTGGCCTCGGAATTGTTAATCCCGAGCCGCGGGCCGTTTCCTGGCAGGTGCGGGGCAGGGCGGGGCGGGGCGGCTCGGACGCGGGAAGGGAAAGCCCGGCCGCGTTAGGGAAGAGGTGGAGGGCGGGCCTGCTCCCAGCGCCGGGAAAACTGTGCTGTTTGGGCGTTTCTGCCTTTTTTCTTTCACTAGCCTCCTCTGAATGTCGAACTGAGGGTTCATGGTGGGGGTCAGCGGAGAAATCTGTGGTTCAATCTCATTTCTGTTTCTTTTCTTTTTTACAGACAGGGTCTCGCTCTTGTCGCCAGGCTAGAAGTGGTGTGATCACAGCTCACTGCAGCCTCGAACTCCTGGGCTCCAGCCATCCTCCCGCTTCAGCCTCCCGAGTAGCTGGGACTACAGGCGCCACCACACCCAGCTAATTTAAAAAATAATTTTTTTGAGACTAGGTCTGGCTATGCTGTCCAGGCTGGTCTTGAACTCCTGGCCTCCCAGAGTAGCTGGGACTATATATGCTGGCCACCTCGTCTGCTGTCATTTTTTTTTTTTTTTTTTTTTTGGTATGGATTTTCTGTTACTGTTTTGTTCCTCTTGAGCCCCTTAGTTGTCTGTTGTGGTTGGGCCCCCCATCCATCCATCGCATGGATGCTGATGCTCTAAAGTTAAAGAGCAAGAAGAAAATTATGTGTAGTCAAAATTATCCTTAAATAGGACTTAAATTACAGTATACACAAATTATGTATTTAAGCTTGAACAGTATTTTTTTTAATACAAGTTAAATTTAATAACAACTGAGCTGTATTCTGGAAGAACAAATATATATATACACACACATATATATACATACATATGTATATGTGTGTACATATATAGCTTTAAAATAACTATCAAATTCCCCCCAAGTGATTGGGGTGGGTAGGGAACTCTAAAACATTTCTATTTGCTGCAGGGTTTACTTCCTTCTATTTTAACGTTAAACCTTATAGACTTCTAGGCTGAAAATCTCAGTCCCAGCAGGCAGCTGGACTGTTCCGGCCTTCTCTTGGCTTCTAGTCCATATTCTCTCTTGCTTGTCTCTCTCCATTTGGGGGACCCTCCCTCTCCCTCCTCCCGCGGCCTTCCAGGTTTTCTCTATATTAACCTTTTTTCTTTTTCACACTTGGTGGCAACTATTTAAATATCTTAAGGGCATTTGTTTCAAAGGGCAGATGCCAGACCTCTAATAGCTACAGGTGGTCACTGGGGGCTTTCGGCAAGTAACTTAACTCTCTCGGAGTCTCAGTCTCCAGCCTGCAAAATGGGTAATATAATAACAGGCCTTCTGTGTAGGGTTGTTGTGAGGCTAAGATAATGTATGTTTAAAAGCACTTAGTACAATGCCTGGCCTATGATAAGCACTCAGTAGAAGTCAGTACCAATACTATTAAGATTATTATTATTATTATACCTAAGCAGCATCCTGTTCATAGTGGCCTGTGAGTTCTAGGAATGCTGAGTCACTGGAGGAAGGAAAGCCGCTGGAAGCAGCTTAAGCTTGTTTATCACCCACTAGCATCTTGCCCTCAGGTCCTGCACTGCCCCAGGCAGATCCTGGTCAGTGAGGCTGCCCCAGGGATGACCGGGAAGGCAGGCTTTGAGGAGATGAAGGGCACTCTGGGCTTGCTCCTCTATTTCCTCCTGATCATGGCTGGTTCCATGGGCATCCCAGGAACACCACAGGTGTGGGAAGCCTGTTAATGAATGGCCACGCTCAGGCTGAGGGGCGCTAGGCCCCTTCGAGATAACCAGATGCAGGATTTCTTGAGGGCCTCTCTTTACCAGGTTCCATCTCATTGAGTCCTTGTGGTTGGTTTCATTTCTACTTTGCGGGCAGAGAACTGAGGTTCAGAGCTTTTCTCAAGGTCTTTGAAAGTGGCCAAGTCAGGTACCCAGGGGAGTGTAGCTCCGAAGCTGTAGCTCATTACCTACAGTCAGGGCCAGCTTCATGGGCACCCTGGATTTGATTTAATGCTGTGCTGTCACCATCTTCAAATTCTTAATACTTTGGAACGAGGGGCCACATTGGGCCTGCCTGTACCCTTTCATAGAGAGGATGTCTTCCATGCAGAGAAAAGGAAGCTGAGGTACAGAGAGGGACACATGACTGGACAAGGCCACATAGTGAGGAGCCATTGGCTGGGGAAGAGGGGGGAGGAGTTCTCCCACCTGCTACCACCCCTCCCACCTGGCCCTTCTAGGACCGAAAGGTCCATGTGCTGCCTCCTTGTCTTCCCACCTTTGAGTCCAGGGGCCAGGCTTTTCTGAGGGGCTGGGCAAGGCCCTGGGCCAATGTCTGGGCAAATGGGGCAGTGACTCAACTCTCTCTAGAGTGGCATCGAGGGGCTAATAGACATGGGTGGGGGTGGGAGCAGAGGTGGCCATGGAATATGACACTTAGGAACCAGACTGCCTGGGCTTTGGCTGTCCCCTGCCTTCCACTCTGAGATTTGGCAAGACTGACATCTTGTCACAAGCTGGATGGGTGGACAGGAGAGCTCAGACATCTGTGGCCCACACCCTGTGTAGAATCCTGCATAAGTACGCATGGGTGTGCACACGTGTGTGTGTGTGTGTTGGAAAGGTGGGAAACATTGAATAGAGAGGGCAAAACACCTAGTTTTAGATGCTTTATAACTCCAAATATACTGCAGATTGGGGGCGGAATAAAGCCCAGGAAATACAAAAGTCCTGAGCATGCTTCCAGTCTGGTGAACAAGACAAACAAACAATCACCCAAATAAATACTTATATTCAGTTTCCTAGTGCCCTAGTCTTTTCCTCTGTGGAGAAATTCACAGTTTGAAATAATGGGATTACTGGTAATGTGCTTTTGGCAAAATAGATGTGAACTGCATATCCATCCCAGGTGATGCCACAATGGACCTTGGCATTTTGGAGGTATGTGGATTGTGGCTGGGAATGAGTGACCTTAAGGTACTCCAAATTTTAACTTACCTGTAGATGCCTGAAATTCCATTCGGGGTCCTCGTCTAAAATTGAACATTATTCTTTTTCTGAGATGCTGTTTGAATTTGAATCCCTGGGGAGAGCACAGGTAGAGGGGTTGTTCATTGAATTCATAACATGGCAGTGCGTGCCATGAAATAGGGCTGCCCAAGGGACCCCAAAACATGTCCCTGGTGGGCACAAAAGAATCTTCTCCATCACCTTCTGCTGCTGACTCAGCCCGGCTCTGGCTGCAGAAAGGGGAGCCTAACTGAGGCAGGGGGAGAGTCAGACCCAATCAAAACCCAAACCCCAGACCCCGCCAGCCTCACGCTCATAGCTGATAAGGCCAGAAGCTCCGGGTCAGTAGTACCTGCAGGGCCCAGTTGTATGAGATCTGCCCTTCCCTTATGAGGGACAGTCAGGCTTCTCCTCAATGACAGTCTGTGGTTGCCCACAGACAGGACTTAACAAGAACTTTCAAGGTTCTTAAAACACACCCAACCCATCACGGGCCACCCTTTTGTGAGCCTAACACCCCTCCTGCCCAAGGGCCAAATTTGGCACTCTGTCTGGAGGAAGAATGTGGCACCCAGCAAGCCCAAGAGGGGCTCGGGAGTGAGGCAGAGCAAGCTCCCTGTGGGGCTGGAGCACGGCAAGGCGTGCACAAGAATCTGCAAGCTTCCTTCCTTGCCTGCTTCCTTCCTCTCGGTTCCTCCCTCGCCAACCTACCTGGGGGCAGGTAATAAAGCAGGAGGAGGGAGATGGATGGATGGGGAGGGCGGGGAGCCACGTGGTGCTACAAAGCCCAGCTAGAGAGGGCCTGTCCAGGGAGTGTCCAGCGTGCAGGAGCCAGCGCTCAGGGGGGACCGTCAGCCTCCCGAGCCGTAGCCAGCGCCGGAGCAGCAGGGCCTGGGTGGAGGCCATGCTCCGAGGAGCGCCAGGACTAGGCCTCAGGGGCCTGAAGGGGGCCGAGGGCTCTGCGGAGGACTTGGGGAGCTCTTGCACGGAAGCCGGGAGGGAGTGTGGGGTGCTGCGGGAGAACGGCGGCCCCCGCGGCCTGGCCGAGGCGGAGGAGCCGGTGGGCAGGAAGCGCGCCCGGCCGGTGCGGTCCAAGGCGCGGCGCATGGCGGCCAACGTGCGGGAGCGCAAGCGCATCCTGGACTACAACGAGGCTTTCAACGCGCTGCGCCGTGCGCTGCGGCACGACCTGGGCGGCAAGAGGCTGTCTAAGATCGCCACGCTGCGCAGGGCCATCCACCGCATCACCGCGCTCTCCCTTGTGCTGCGCGCCAGCCCCGCGCCCCGCTGGCCCTGCGGCCACTTGGAGTGCCACGGCCAGGACGCGCGCGGCGGGGGCGCCAGGGACGCGGGCTGCAGCCCTCCGCGGCCCGAGCTGGCGTCCGCAGGGCCCAGCCTCGCGCGTCGGGACGCTGCCGGCCCCTTCGTGCCACCCGCGCCGCGCTGCGCCTCGTGCTCCCAGCACACGGACCTGGGACGGCCCAGGCCACCGCTGGCCGAGGCGCCAGGCTTGGCCCAGGCCTCCGGGGGAAGCTGGCGCCGATGTCCGGGGGCTCCCTCTGCTGGGCCGCTTCCCTGGCCGCGAGGCTACCTGCTAGCGGGCCCGGGGATGGGCTACCAGCACTCCTGACCCGGCCGCCAAGCGAGCGAGTGCGCTGGCAGACCTGGAGGGAGGCCTGGCTGGCAGGATGACTACGGAACGGAAGACTGCAAAAACATCCTGGACAGAGCAAAACTGAATGGGCCGAAACGTGGGGGAGCAGGGGGAGCGAGCAGCCTTGCCAGCGGGAAGGAGCTCTGGGGACTGGGGCTGTACGCCTACATCCCAGTCTGGGGTGGCAGCTCTGAGAAAGGAGCAAGATCCTGCTTGGCTCTTATGTTTGGGCTTGAACTCGTCTTGGAAAGTGGCCTATGCATTCCTGTGCCTCTGGGCCCTATTTTCTCTTGCTGCTTTTTGGGAGAGTGGGCGCTTTTCCACAGGAGGACTTGTGTGTGGGAATGTGGGTGGGCACCTGTGGTGTGATCTGATGGCACAGTGTGGGTCCCCTTCCTCTGTCTGTGCTGCTGCCCCAAGTCTGATCGGGAGAGGCAGTCAGAAGCAGCCAAATAAAAAGGAAAAGCTATCATCTCTGTCTGTTACCACGACTCCACTGGGCCCGTGGCCCAGGGTGGCAGGAAAGCCTGGGGGCTGGGGCTCACCATGGAATGTGGGGCCAGGGCCTAAAGCCCACAGGTAGGTACCTTGGGGCATCGGGTCATGGCAAGACCCCAGGTTTGCTGAGCGATGTGGGGGGGGGGGGGAGGAAAGCAGCATCCAGAGATGACACTCCTCCCTGTGTCCCTGGGGATGGGAGAGGACATTATTTGGAGAGGGGCAATGGTGCCTGGGAGGCTAAGGATGTGGTCAGCCTCATCTCTGGCCCTCCCTGCAGAGCTACCGTCTGCCATGAGTGGAGTGAGGGCTGCCACAAAAGGAGAGTCTTGGCCATCTCAGGGGAGGAAGTGTTGTAGGGCACAGCGCTCAAACAAAGACGGAGAAGCCAAATTATGATCGATTTATGACTGGGGTCTTTATTCAGCCGGCCGGCGTCCACTTCCACTATGGGAGAGTGGCCCCGACCTAAGATTGTGCAGAGATTTTATACCCTTTCTTGAAGGGGCTACGTGCGAACAAGCAGGTGCAGGGAGTACAAAGAGGATACATTTCAGTAATTAGTAACAATTCAAGGATGTTATGTCCGAAGGTCTCCAGACTCACTGGCGTCCTTCGGACAAATCAGCAAAATTCCTGGCGCACAGGCTCAGGCCATCTGCTCAGTTAATCATATATATCATCACCCAGAACAACATAATTGTTTTCCAAACCCCCCTCC
>CAUYPO010090385.1:0-35164 GCA_963574435.1 Cheirogaleus major
TCCCACCTCGGCCTCCCAGAGTGCTAGGATTACAAGCGTGAGCCACCACGCCCGGCCAAATATTAAAACATTTAAGAAACCAATAAAACTTCTTAAACTGAAAATCAGTCATTAACAAGTTTTGGGGGAAAAAATACAAAATCAAGAGTATTTGGGTTTCTCTGTAAAATTTTAAAAAGATAATATGTATATAAAAGGGTTAGGAAAATAAAATATACTTTATGACTGAAAGTTTTACCTCCCAAAATATGAACAGTTTCTAAAATTAAAAAAATTTAAGTATATGTAAGAAGCTTATAAGTTAGGAAGATAGTATAAAACAAAGTCCTTCAAAAGAAAATCAAACCGAATCATTACAACCTTTAAATTCTGTCACTAACACAGAAATGACAAACATTAGCAGGTATAAATGTATGAAAAGAAAAACTTCACCATTGTTTAAAAGTCCTTGAAAACTCATTAAAAGTTGACTTTTCTTATTTGTATGAATTATAAAAACAAAAAGCCACATACCACCCAAAAGGAAAAATGGCTATAAGGTGAGATTACTTAATTTGGCCATAAGTAGTCACATATATTTTTATTTTTTTATGATGTGGGAGAAAAGAACCTACCAATATTTGACTATGAAAAGCCTATGAAATCTGGAGTCCTACAACTCGCATAACCTCACTGTTATCCTTTGCTTTATACTCTTTTTTGATTTTTATATATATAAGTGTATCATTTACAAATTCAAAAACATTAGTTAATAACTTGTTTTTGTCGCAACTAATTGCACAAATATATGTCTCTGTATACTGATTTCTTAAAGCTTTAAATTGGTTATTTAGAAAACTGTCCATTTCTAACAATTATAGTTTCTAACAAACTATAAAAACCTCAATAAAATATATGAATATATTCTATGGCAATTCTATTTCTTGGTAAAATACTGCCACAAGAAAAATGATAAATATCTCTTTTCTCCTCAACAAATTAAAGCAAAATAAGCAAAATAAATTGGTTATACAATTTTAAAGCAAGATTTCTATCTTTTAAAGAATTGTTAGACATACCTGCTTTATGATAGGGATAATAATCTATAGTTAGCTGTGTAAAAGAGAGCTGCATAGCCCCTCCAGTAATACGTCTATTTGACTCTGGGAAAAGAACAAAGGAATTAAGAAAAAAAAATATCAAGCAAATTATCAGAAACATTACATTTACCATGAATAATTTTTACCATACTTAGAGTCTAAGTAGTTATAATTGCTTCTCTTTTATCACAGAAAATAAAGATTTTAGGAAATGAAATTCAATCCAATAAGTATTTACTTTGCTTCACAAGGCCCCAGGCTCAAAACCAGTATGAGTTAAATACAACTCACGTGGTAGTTAATGTATTCATCCTGACTACCTCATTTTGTTATTTCAGTTTGTTGTAACTTTTTTTGGATTTTCCTTTCAAATCACTAAAGTATAAGATGCCAACTCTAAGCCAAATGATACAAAGGTGGTCAAAGGAAAGGGCAACAAATCTCTTCGCCAACCCGAAATCTTCCTCACCTTTGTCCCTCTACCCTTTTAGGCAGCTGTCTCATCTAATAAAGACAGGGTAACTTCTACCACTAAGTATCCAGGGTCTCAATATTCGCTTTCTTAGCTTTAAAAATTCAAAGCAACAAGTTTCATAGATATAGAGGTGCGCAAATCAGATAACTATTTTTGAAAGATCTTCAGCTTGATTCTAATGCTCAAAGTTTGAGAACCATTGTCCTTGAGGTAGGCCTACCTTCTAAATCACCCCAACTCTATATTTGTGGGCCAGAGATACTCCCGCAGCTGAGAAAAAGAAATATCCAGCACGTAGATTTTCAAAGTGACCAAGGAAAAATAAGAGGAACAAAAGCTAAAAGAAAAGAAAAAATTCCTATCTAGAATTTAGCTTCCTAACCAAATTTTGGGAGGAAGTGAGAGGGAGACACAAAATATGTTAAACAGCCACACAGTTGCATTTACACACATGATCCATAAATTAGAGACATATATGAATAGAGGTATAAACTACAGTGCTGAAAACATATGTGCAAATAATATGAATGAAATATGGACTATAATTTATGGGCAATTTCAAAATTATGAAAAAGTTAATTTAAAGAGAAGTCTAATATTTCATCATCCTCCAAGAAGAGTGTAATCTATTCACTCTTTGATTTTTTTGAAAACCAATTAAATTGCTAGCATTGATAGCTAACAGCTTAAGTACTATCTGCTAAAGCAAAAGAAAATTTCATGTCAATATATAATGCTTCAAATTATTCCTTTCATCTATATATCCATGAATAAAATTATGACTAACTATCTTATAGTACATACTACACAACAGATATAATAAAAAACCCCAGTTTTATAGTTAATTCTAGGAAAACCAAAATAGTTTGAAATAAGTAAATTTTATTACCTTTTTCTTTAGCATGAATGTCATCACATATGTGTAGATCTAGATGAGAAATCACTAAATGATGGGAAGTTTCTTTAACATCAAAGTCATTGAATAGTTTCACAATTGCATCATTTAGGTCAGGAGCATTTGAAGTCTGTGGTGTCTTCGCTTGCTGGGTAGATGGGACTACTGTAGAGCTCTAAAAATATTCAAAGCTGCCTTATCATTGAGAAATTAAATATCAAGAATTCAACGTAAGAAAGCCTAAATATTTGCAGTAAGAAAATATTTTCAGTACTTTCTTATTTTTCAATAAGAAAATATTTTCAGAAATAATAAGCACAATACATTTTCTTTTTCATCAATAACTCAACTCTCCTAAAATATTTTCTGAATTCTATAAGAAAAACACTCAAACTTAAAAACTGGAGAATTATTCACAATTTGACTATGAACCCAATATCTCAGTAAGTATCTGAATAGTTATTTTGACATATTTATAGTACTTGTTTTAGAAAATATGATTGTTAAAGGCAGCTTATTTGAATATTATTAGTTCTACATATTAATAAAACAAATATGAGCCTTGTATATATTGTTATATATCCTGCACTAGTGAATCACTTCTTTGTAGAAGCCCTTGTGATATGATTTAGTAAGTGCTCTGGTGCTCTCTCCTAAGAAAGGTGGTATGTCTCCTTTGAAGTTGACTATCTAAAGAGGTATTGTAACATCAAATACTTTTATGTCATCATTAATTCTAGTGCCTACTACAGAGCTCTAAACAAAACAAGCATTATATAGATACTAATACATTTAACATGTTTTCGTCTAGATACCATTTATATAAAATTATATAGAAGATATCTACATAAAGAAGATTCTTGGAATAAACGTCTCACAATGTATTTCATTTAAAGGAAACACCAACTAAACCATTCTTATTTTTAGACTATTTACTTGTAATGTAAGTCTTTTTCCTATAAACTTTATAGCATACCTGTGTGGGTTCAGGAGCCATACTCTTCCTTTGTTCTGTTGATTTTTCTATAGCTTCACTAAGAGATTTTGCATATTGTACCATAGCCTTTAACTGGGAATCCGTTAATACCCATAATAAGTCATCCAATGTTAGAACTAACTTTGTTGCTATGACATTGCAGTCCTTTAACTGTTGGAAAAAATTATTTATAAAATTAAACCAGAAATAAAACTTATATTTGTTTTTTTAAAAAAAGCTTGAAAAGTATTTGAATGGAATTAAATATGTATTCTTCCTTCATTCAAAAAATACTTATTGAGTTCCTATAAAAGGAATATCTCCTAGTGCTAGATACAGTGGTAAAAAAAGACTGACAAATCCCTGCACCTTAACAAGTTATTATATATGGCACTTATATAACTTAATTTTGCATTGATAGTTAATAATTCATATAATTACTGATATTAATTCAACAAATTCTAGCAGAGAAAGGGGCATTAACATTTAAAATTAAAATACTATTTTATCCACATTTCATATTTCAGAATATCTGTTAAGTACTATACTCTGAAAAAACACATTTCCAATTTTACTTAGTATAGTTATTTACGCCTAGTGATAAAGAACATTGTTAAGGCTGGGTATTGTTGCTCACACCCATAATCCTAGCACTCTGGGAGGCCAAGGCAGGAGAAGTGTTTGAAGTCAGCAGTTCTAGACTAGCTTAAGCAAGAGCAAGACCCCATTTCTACCAAAAATAGAAAAATTAGTCAGGTGTGGTGGCATGTTCCTGTAGTCCCAGCTACTTGGGAGCCTGAGGCAGGAGGATCGCTTGAGGCCAGGAGTTTGAGGTTGCAATGAGCTATGATGACACCACTGCACTCTACCCAGAGCAACAAAGTGAGACACTATCTCAAAATATATATATTGTTGAAACTAATTGAGCCATGGTTAAAAAAAGTGATGGCCGGACGCGGTGGCTTACACCTGTAATCCTAGCACTCTGGGAGACCGAGGTGGGAGGATCGCTTGAGCTCAAGAGTTCGAGACCAGCCTGAGCAAGAGCAAGACTCCATCTCTACTAAAAATAGAAAGAAATTAGCTGGACAACTAAAAATATATAGAAAAAATTAGCCAGACATGGTGGCACATGCCTGTAGTCCCAGCTACTCGGGAGGCTGAGGCAGGATGATCACTTGAGTCCAAGAGTTTGAGGTTGCTGTGAGCTAGGCTGACGCCACGGCACTCTAGCCCAGGCAACAGAGTGAGACTCTGTCTCGAAAAAAAAAAGGAGGCATTTCAGGAACCACAGCGGACTCTCAACTTTTGGTATCCTTAAGTAACTACCTTTCCTTATTTATCTAAGTTACCAGTCATATCTTATAATTTACTAAAGCTAATAGTTTTGCTACTGATAAATGAAAGCTTCGCTCCTTACTCCTGAGGAATATTCCATTGGAGCAATGAACTTCTAAAACAGCAAATATTCACAAAATATTTGGCAATTGAGAGAGAAATCTATTTAACTTATAAAAAATAAAAATCTGTGAAAATCTAGATATTAAATCTAAAAGCCTGAGGATGGTTATGATTACAATAGATTTCTACAAATATTGTTTGAGGAACTTTATCTCCCTTTATTTTGCATTGCTTTAAATATGCCACTGATAGTATATGAACATTTTACCTAAAAAATTATTTTAAATTTCCTATAGTTAAGTCCAATAATTAACATGTGAATCAAAAAGGTGATCCTGTTGACTTACTCTTCTTTTAAGTGTGACTCTGATTTTGGATTGGTTGGTTATTAATCGAACAGGAGCACACATAAATTCAAGATGTGAACTTTGGGTAGCATCTGCCTCTATTCGTATCATCTGCCAATTTATTTCCTTAAATGTCAAAACCTAAGGAGAACACAGAGATTAGCTTCTCTTACTCATGCAAAATAGAATAAGAAATATGTAGATCTGTAAAAACAAACCAAATGTATCTTCTCAATTAATTTTCATATGACATTTGAGATATATTCATCATGTATTTTTTAAATTGTATACTTCTATCAAATAAAAGATCTTTATAATCATATTCATCATTTGTAAAGCTATTAATATCTAATTCTAAACAATTTAACTAATATAAAGTACAAAGACCATTTCAACCGTGTGACCAAGAAGCATTTAAATATCACAGTTTTGTAAATTTAAAAATTCAATCCTGAGTGGCTGGGAAGTTAAATGATTAAGAATAAAGAGAAAAGGACAGGTAAAGGCAAGAAGTGTATATATGGCAGTAAGTGAATCTGGGCAACAATTAAGACATGATTGTTGTAAGTGTCCTCTTTTATTTATCACCAACTAAAACAATTTTTTTAAAAGAGAAAAACAGTCTTTACCTCTCCTCTCTGTGGATCTTGAATACGAGTGAATCTTAAATCTCCATGTTCCCAGTTTGCATTTACACTATAGATCCGTAGCTGAGAAAGTTCAAATGATGCATTGAAGGCTTTTGCTCCAATTCTGATGACAATGGAATTTACAGAAACAGTAATTCCCTCAACTACTTTTTCAGCAAAGCCATATTCACTAGAAAAACAAAATAAAATAAAATATAATGTACTAAACCAAAAAAATCATTTAATACAATTTATCTGGTGATATTCTCACACAAGTACACATATAAACAACCCTAATATTATGCTATTCATTTTTGTTAAAAAAGATAAATTTTTTGTTAAAACAATAATCTACTCAGGTTAGACATAAGTTATAAAAAATGTTCTTCTCAAAATGTAAAATAGTTCATAAAATTGGAAGTTAGTCTCTATTAAAATCAGTATCTATAGCTGTTTACTCTCAAAAAGCATTAGTCCAGATAATTGACATCTATAAAGTAAATAAGAGAGCTAAATTCTTAATACAAGGCTACAGAGTCTAACTGGAATATAACCTCATAATTTAGGAGTAAAGTCAGAAAAAATTCATATTCTCTAATTTAATTTAACAAATGTTTAGTGATCTACTACCATGTGAATGATGCTGGGACATAAAACTAAAATTTAGTTGTAGCATTACAATATAACATGAGTCAGTCCATAATTAAGTGCTTTAAAAAAGGAAACAACAGCATACCTGGTGGAGGAATAGATTGTTTATAACTAGGGAAAAATAAATCTAGGAGATGAATGAAAAAAGCATGAACAAAGACACAGTGAGGTAAGAAAGGAAAGGTCACATTTTGAGAACGACAAGTGGTACAGTATAACTAGAATATAGAATTATCAATATGTTTTGGCAGAAGGGGTGTTGAAAGTTTGCCCAACTGACAGATGATATCAATTGTCATCAATATGCTCATTACACCTAAATTTATGTCTCTATCCAAATCTTTTTACTGGAACTTCAGACTGTAACATGCAAATGCTCACCAGATACCTCCACCTGGCTACCTCTCACCCATGTCAACTTGGTGGAAGATCAGTTGGTTGTAGCTTTTTATTTCTGGGTTCTCTACTCTGTTCCATTGTCTATGTGTCTATTTTCATACCAATACCATGATGTTTTGGTTATTATAGCCTTGTCATATAATTTTAAGTCAGATACCTCCAGATTTGTTCATTTTGCTTAAGATTGCTTTGGCTATTCAGCCTCTCTTTTTGGTCCCAAATGAAACTCACGATTATTTTTTCTAGATCTGTGAAATATGACATTGGTATTTTGATGGGAATTGCACTGAATCTGTAAAGCACTTTGTGCAGTATGGACATTTTAACAATGTTAAGTCTTCCAATCCATGAGCATGGATGTTTTCCCATTTGTTTGTATCCTCTACAATTTCCTTCATCAGTGTTTTGTAGTTCTTGTAGAGATTTCACCTCCTTGTTTAAATGTATTCCTAGGTATATAATTTTTTTGTAGCTATTGTAAATGGGATTGAGTTCTTGATTTGGTTCTCAGCTTGGCTGTTATTAATGTATAGAAATGCTACCGATTTTTGCATGTTGATTTTGTATACTGAAACTTGACTAAAGTCATTTATCAAATCTAAGAGTCTTTTGGAGGAGACTGTAGAGTTTTCCAGGTATAAGATCATATCATCAGCAAACAGATAATTTTTACTCTTCTTTTCCAATTTGGATGCCTTGCTCTTGTCTGATTGCTGTAGCTGGGAAAAGGACACTGTTCAGTAAATGGTGCTGAGAAAATTAGATAGCCATATGCAGAAGAATGAAACTGGAATGAAATTTCTCACAATGTGCAAAAATTAAATCAGGAGAGATTAAAGACTTAAATGTAAGACCTGAAAATATAAAAATCCTAGAAGAACACCTAGGGAAAAAACTCTTCTGGACATTGGCCTAGGCAAATAAGACCTTAAAAGCCAATGCAACAAAACCAAAAACAAATGGGACTTAAACCAAAAAAGCTTCTTCACAGCAAAAGAAATAATCAACGAAGTAAACAGACAACCTACAGAGTATGAAAAAATATTTATAAACTATGCATTGACAAAAGACTAATACCCAGAATCTATTATACAAGGAACTCAGACAACAGGAAAAAAATATATATAACCCCATCAAAAAAAGGGCAAAGGACATGAACAGACATTTTTCAAAAGAAGACATACAAGTGGCTAACAAACACATGAAAAAATGCTCACTAATTATCACATAAATGCCAGTTAAAAGCATGAGATGCCATTTTATACCAGATTTAATTATTATTAAAAAGTCAAAAAAAATAAAAAAATGTTGGCGAGGATGCAGAGAAAGGGAATGTTTATAAACACTGTTGGTGGGAAGGTAAATTAGTACAACCTCTATGGAAAACAGCATGGAGATTTCTCAATGAACTAAAAGTAGATCTAACATTCATTCCTGCAATCCCACTACTGAGTATCTACCCAAAGGAAAACAAATCATTACATATAAATGACACCTGCACTAGTATGTTTATTGCAGCAGCATTCACAATAGCAAAGTCATGGGATCAAACTATGTGTCCATCATGGATGACTGGATAAAAAAAAATGGGGTACATATACACTACTGAGCCACAAAAAAGAATGAAATGTATTTTACAGCAACTTGGATGGACCTGGAGGCCATTATCCTAAGAGAAGTAACTCAGAAAGTCAAATACTGTATGTTCTCACATATAAGTGGGAGCTCAGGTATGGATACACATGGAAACAGAGTGGAATAACTTTCTAAGCCTGAGCTGACTCAGCTTTTACATGAGGTAATACTTTGTGGGTTATATGTGGATTACATGAAATAATATATATGAACAAATAGACCATCTCTTAACTCATGATAAATACTTTATAAAATATAACTCTCTCTCTCTCTCTCTCTATATATATATATACACACACACACACACACACACACACACATATTTTATTCATTTATTTATTTTGAGACAGGGTCTCGCTTCGTCGCCCAAGCTGGAGTACAGTAGTATGATCATAGCCTACTGCAATCCCAAACTCCTGAGCTCAAGCAATCCTCCTGCTTCAGCCTGCAGGTGTGCGGCACTGCGTTTGGCTAATTTTTTTATTTTTTATAGAAACAGCAACTCACTATGTTGCTCAGGCTGGTCTTGAACTCCTGGCCTCAAGCAATCCTCCTTCCTAGGCCTCCCAAAGTGCTGGGATTATAGGAGTAAGCCACTGTGCTGGCCCTACATACATATTATTATTAATAGTAGTACAGTCATGCATTGCTTAACTATGGAGATATGTTCTGAAAACGTGTCATTAGGAGATTTTGTCATTGTGGGAATATCACAGAGTATACTTACATAAACCTAGATGGGTTAGCCTACTACATACCTACACTATATGGCAGAACCTGTTGCTCTTAGGCCACAAACCTATACAGCATGATACCATACTGAGTGCTGTAGATCACTGTAACACAATGTTAAGTGTGTATCTATACATATCTAAACATAGAAAAAGTAAAATAAAAATGGCATTATAAACTTATGGGACCACTATCATATGTGCATTCCATCATTCACTGAAGCACTGTTATGCAGTACCTGACTGTATATTATTATTAATAAACTCCTGAAAGTCTTTGAGCCTCAGCTTCCTCATTTATAAAATGTAAATAATACCTGCCTCAAAAAGCTGCTGTGGTCCTTATGTAAAATGGGGTATATGTAATAATTTATATACTCCTTGGCTTCCCTGAGGTAATTTTGTTATAGAACAAAACAGTCAACTACTCTGAGTTTAGAAAATTGAGAACTAAAGACCAAGAACTCATCAGCATCTTAGAGAGGAGCTGCTTTGATCCTAAAGATAAATACTGGTCACTCAAGAAAGAAATATTCCTAGAATAATTGTATGGGAATACCCTTTGGAATATCTAACCCCATCTCTAATTCTATATAAACTAAAAAATGTTACAATCCATATTCAAGGATCAACCACCTGAAAAGTAAAGCCTGAATTAATGAACAAAGTCTACATTTTTTAGATTATGTTGTCCATTATATATTAGAAAGGTGAAATTCCCATTTACAAATACAGTTGGCCTTCTGTATCTATGGGTTCTGCATCAATAATTTAACCAAACTGACTGAAAATATTCGGGGGAGGGGGGAACTCACAAAGTTTCAAAAAGCAAAACTTGATTTTGCTGTGCCTCAAAGGCTACATTGAATCATGTGAATGAAGTGATGTGTAGGCTTTGTATTAGGTATTTAAGTAATATGGAGCTGAGTTAAAGTATACGGGAGGATGTACATAGGTTATATGCAAATACTACATCATTTTATTAAAGAGACTTGAGCTTCCATGAATTTTGGTATCCATGGGGGGTTCTGGAAACCAACCCCTGACACATAACAAATGACGACTGTCTCTTCTGAGTTTGACTAATCTTCACATAGATGTTTCTCCTCTGTGTGAAGTGAAAAAATCAAATTTCTAAACTTACAATGTTTAATAGACCATTAATCTGTAGGAGCATTTTCAGCCGACACGACCTGCACAGAGGGAAGCATCAGCCTATTCACTGTTAATTTCTTGATTTTTAATCTTAGCTAGAAACAAAATCAAATAGATCAGTGCTTCTCTAAGATGCATGACTACAACAACTTGTTAAAATGCATATTGATATTCTTTATACCTATTCAAGACCTACTGAATCACAATTTTAAGAGAAGGAGCTTAAAAGACTTTGTAGATTTAAGAAGCACCATAAACAATTAAGTCTGGAAGATGCTGTAACAGAATAATCATGCTGCCATATTTCAAAATATTAAAATAAGATTATCATGATTACAAAACCAAAATTATAAAGCTTATTGATACCATAAAAACAAGGATAAGGAAGAACACTATCAACTACACTAAGAACGCATGGACAAAAATGGCTCATTTCAATTCTTTCCAACGGTAGGCAATCTAACAACCAACTACTCTATCAAACCTGAAATCACAACTTTAAAATCTCAAGCTGCTGAATGATAAATAAATTACAAAGAAGTTAATAAAAGACCTCTTTCTCCACTCACTGTTACCTGTAGTCTAAATATAAACCATACATCTTGGGATGTGAGGGGAATAAAAAAAAAAGAAAATAAATAAACTGTACATCTGATAAACATGACCATCAAACAACTCTTAGCAGTGGAATGGATCACCATGAGATTCCCATGTGTAAACTACCTATCAGACTGTAAGTATTCTTATAGAATACACTAATATAAAGGTGGATCTAGATGTGCAGGGCTGCCATGTTATACATGAGGAGGCACTAATCACATTAAAAACTATGTGAATCCAAAAATAATGCAGAGATTCTGCCTTAGGGAAATGAAGTATAGTACAAGATCCAAACTTACTGAATGAAAAAATAAGTAGGCAATTTTTAGCAAAAAAATTTCAGAGAAGTATTCTAACTTTTCAAAAAGGCTTTATGAAATGGTCCCAATGCTTCTACTTTATTAGCATCTGATTTTTATCTATCAAAATACAACATGTGGAAAGTACAAACATTTTATATTTAACAACTTTTAACCTGAAAAGTCTATAATTTATTAAGGCATCAGCTTAACTCTTAAGGAGTCAATATTCCCATTGATACAGAAAAAATGACATGCAGAGAACTATTCAGAGACTAGGAAACTATTTAATTTAGAGAATTCCTAAGTTCTTCTGCTTCCATTTTCAGCTGCTGCTCTGCCCATGGTTTACCATTACTATTTACTGCAAGTATAGCAAGGTTAATATACAAGCTAAAAGTCATATATTTTTGCTATTTTTGCAATATATATAATGAAAATTATAAAATGTTTGATGGGAGAGGGGACTGAAATAGAAGCTATTAAGGGATTTTATTTTCTTTACATCTCATTACTACAGGACCTACAGTAATTACTACAGTAATTACTACAGATAACAGAGTTGATTATAGGAAAGAACTCCCACTGACAGTCATACAAATTAATGGAAATAGCTTACCTTTGTCCTGAAGCAGTTGCAATAGGTGATGGGCCATTAGGGGCCCGCGGTTCTTCACATGTACTCATTTCCATTATTACTTTATCCAGGGACTAATAAAAATGTTAAAAATGCAAACAATTAGATATTATATTTTCTGTATATTTTTCATGTATTATAATACTATTTTCTCTTTCATTTCTTTAGGAGCAAAGTAAACAGCAAGTGAGAAGAGTTCTTTTAAGTGTCATTCTAAACATCTGAAAAGACAAATGCTAAAAAAGAAAACAAAGCACTCGTGTATTATTTGGTGGGAAAGCTGTGTATATTACAGCAGTGTGGGCATAAAACATTAAGAAGTAGCTGTTTACTGCTGAGATCATCAGATTTTATAGAAATGGAGTATCTAATCCCAGACGTACTACATCATTATTTGATAAGATTATATGTTAGTAAATAGGCTTGAATCACCCTTAAATTTTTTTTTTTTCAGAGTCTCACTCTGTCGCCCTGCCTAGAGTGCCGTGGTGTCATCATAGCTCACTACAACCTCAAACTCCTGGGCTCAAGTGATCCTTCTGCCTCAGCCTCCCAAGAAGCTGGGAGTACAGGCAAGAGCCACTGTGCTCGGCTAATCACCCTTAAAAATCTTATTCCCATTTAAGATCTGAGACATAAGACATAAAACTACAGAAAATAAGAAATAATCAGGAAATGTGAAAAAAATAAACACTCCCATAACAGAAAAAGTTATTTCTTAGGGTAATACTTTTTTCCTTGAAGAAAGATCTACTGTCCTTCGCAGTCATCACTAACATAACTTTGGTCATTATTTCCTACTTTATATATAGCATTTATTATCTGAAACTACCTCATTTGTTTACTTGTTCATTGTTAGTCTCCTCTATTAAAAGATAAGTTCTCTCAGGGCACAGGGCAGGACTCAATAAATATTTATGGAGTGAATCAATAAATGACCAATTAATCAATTTTGTTTGACTTTCCTTAAATGCAAATTATATTAAAGAACATATTACTTAATTTACTAGATCAGTAAACATGGAAATTCACAAAAGTCAGGATCAAATATTAAAAAAAGAATTCCATAGTATGTCAATAAAGAGTTAAATGATGTAATAAAATACTATACTAACTTAGAACATAACATTCTAGATCTGAAAAACTTTAAAGATCCTATTTTTGATGTTTAAATTTCTCATTTAACAGCTGAGAAAACTAAGTTCCATCAAAAGCAAATGAAAGCTAACTAGTGAAAAACCCAAGAAATGTTTCCATGAAACAAAAGATGAATATTAACAGAGTAGCTAGATAATGTGAATATATTAACATGTTTACTTCTGAGGTGGTTTCAGAACTCACCAAACAGATAGGATGTGTTTTCAGTTTTGTCCATGGAATCTACAAATAAAAAAATCTCTTTGAAATGAATCATTAAAAAAAAAAAAAGCAATATCAACACAGTTGCTCTCTTAATACAGTGACAGACATATATCAAATTACATCCAATGACTTTTTTCTTAAATTGCAAAATAATAACCTGAGCAACTCATTTATACTTTTGAAATCAGATATAACCATTTTATATAAGAAAATATTACTAGCTGTATTTTCTTAGTCATCTTCTTAAATGGGAACTTCCAAGTTCTTTGAAGTATCTTTTTTTTCCAATCTTTAAAACATATTTTCATTTCATAATTTAATCTAAGAGTTGCCAGCAAAGCATAATCAGTATCCTGTTCATTTAACAATCTGTGTTTAATCCTAGGATTCTTCCCAATTGTTTTATAAATATGCAAGACAAAATACAAAAGTGAAAGCATTAATATAAAATGTAGGCAATATCAAATAAATAATGTTCAACTATATATATCCTGCTCTAAAAATATCAAGTCTTATAAATATTTGGCTTTATGGAAGACAGAACAAAAATTTAAGGTGATGATTAAAGGACATGGGAATCTTTTCCATAATCTTTTCTTAGTAGCTCAAATTTTAATTTATGAAACAAATAAGCATGCAGTATTTCTCCTGAGCAGACTCTCAAACTAAGCCTGGTCTCTAAGAGCAAGAAATGGTACAAAACGTCATATGATTAGAGACAAAGATAAGTAAAATAAGTTATAGTAAGTAGAAATAATAATAATAATAGGAAATAGGAAACTTTAAAAATCTCAAAATGGGAACAAAACAAATTTAAAAAGGGATAAAACTGAAAATACAACTATGTGTAGAGAAAGAATTTATTGGTTCTTATGTCTTCATTTGAAATCAAGTATTTACTCACTACAAGTTTAGATTGTCCCATTTGACAATATATCCTATGAAAAAAATCTATCTTTAAATATGTACCAAATGGAAACAATTATTTTAACTATTAAGTTTAATAGTTAATTATTTTAATAATTTATTTTAATTATTAATTAAACTATTAATAATTTTATTCAAAATATTAATGAAATTAAATTTTAAACAAAAATTAAGACCTATAGTATTAATTAATAACTGACTTCAATTATATAAGGCATACAGTCATGCAGTCATGAAATCATTTGTGCATAGACATTTTTCTTTCCAAATTATGTTAATAAAAATGCTTCTTTATAGAATTATATGTAACATTTTTTTTAAAGATAGACATGAAATGTAGAATGAAACATAAAAGGCATTCCACAGATATCAAATCACAGATAAAAATCTCACCCTAATGGATGCTTTATTACAGAACACTTTGTTGATAGCAAGCCACGTAGGCAAATCCAACATATTCTGGAGCACCTCTTCATCCAACTCCAAATTCTTCAGTTCACCTTCTCCTTTAAGGGTACTTAGATTGATCTTATCAGGAGACAAATTTTTGGTAAATCTGAAAGAGAATATACATCATTTATTTTTGTCAGTTACTGTATCCCAGAGTCATTCTTACAAATATACAGAGCATTAAAAGTGTAATAGCACTAAGAAGTACAAAATTAAAGAGAAGCTCTATTTTAGAGCCTATTCAATGTGTTTTTATCTCTGTTGCCCACAGTTCTTTTACAACGGCTACAGGTTTTTTGGCACACATTTGAATATCATTTCCCCATATGATCAATCTCTCCTTGGTTCTTACTGACTTTCAAACACAATGAGCATTCAGTGAGCATCCACTATTTTCCAGGCACTAAGCAAAGCAGTAGGGATGACTTTGAGGCATCCTCTACTACATTTTGTTCTCTTCACTATATATTACAGCAGAGAAGGGAATAGATCTATGCCACTAGCCAACATGCAAAGAAGATAAAGGAATGAGAGTGCCCTTCAGAAACAGCAGTTGTGATAGTGGCGGCAGCAGCAGCAGCAACAGCAGACATCATTCATCATCCAAAGAATGACGATCAAAGGATATCAATACTCCTGTCAGAATTATACGATGATTCCCAGTATTAGAAACTGACCCAAATCGGCCAGGCACTGTGGCTCACACCTGTAATGCTAGCATTCTGGGAAGCCAAGGTGGGAGGAATGCTTGAGGTCAGGAGTTAAAGACCAGCCTGAGTAAAAGTGAGACCCCCGTCTCTTCTAAAAATAGAAAAATTAGCTAGGTGTGGTGGCACCCACCTGCAGTCCCAGCTACTCAAGAGGCTGAGATTATGGCTTGAGCCCAGGAGTTTGAGGTTCAGTGAGCTATGATCATGCCACTGCACTTCTGCCTGAGTGACAGAGCAAGACCCTTTCTCAAAAAACAAAAAAACAAAAAGAAGAAACTGACCCAAATCATTCCAGGAATAAACAATGGTATATATATCTTGTTTTAAAAGGTCCCTTAGGAAGGAGATTATTCAATTCTATTTAGCAACAGATTTTGGTGTTTTCTTTGTGAGCTTCTTAAAAACATCAATTATTTACAACCCTAATTAGCTGTACAAATAGCATTTATCCTTTTTAAAGGAGTTAAAATAACAAGCATAAAGTATTTGCCAAAAGTCACAAAGGAGACTAGACCCTGAATCCTAATGAAAAAACTCAGATTCTCTATAATGACTTAAAAATCAAAGCCCTTAAACTTAAAAAGATTGGAAATAATAATAGTTAACATAATAGTGAATATTTTCCAGGGTTTACAGTATACCTAGCTCTTTGAATGCACATATTACTACCTCATCTAATTCCCATGATAACCTATTAGGGTCAATACTAATTTTATCTCCATTTTTGAATGAGTAAACATAACAAGAATCTTGAACATACTTGCCTAACATCACAATAATAAAAAATTGAATATGTACTTTAAACTACTTTTATATACATTACTTTATTTAATCCTCAAAATAATCCAAAAAATGAAAAAGTGCTAACTTTATCCAAGTACTTTTTCAAAAGTAAAACTACTGACAAGATTAACTATTGCCTAACAAAAGAGTTAGTAAGTCTTTTACTTTTTTTGGAAGTTAAATATCAAAGTGACTAAATGTACCAGATATTTACATGTCTTACATGTCAACAAGAATACCAATCAATACACACATTTCTCCAGGAATTCAAACCAGAATTTCTTGTGCCAGATTCTATGTCAGGCGTCCTCAAACTACGGCCCTCGGGCCACAAGCGGGTGTTTTTGCCCGTTTGTTTTTTTACTTCAAAATAAGATATGTGCAGTGTGCACAGGAATTTGTTCATAGCTTTTTTTAAACTATAGTCCGGCCCTCCAACGGTCTGAGGGTCAGTGAACTGGCCCCCTGTTTAAAAAGTCTGAGGACCCCAGTTCTATATGGACTCATATCTCCTCACAGAATATCAATTATGAAATACAAAGTTCATTTTTAACCCATATTTGACCAATGATGCTGTGTTGTATTATTCTTATTAATCATGCTTGCTTCAATACTATGAAGTTTTCCAATAGGCTTCCATTCCTAACCATAGATAACCTTAAAAAAAAACCCTGCCACTTCCTTGACGTAAAATATTAGAGCTGGAAGAGAGCTCTAATATTTTAGAGGAAGGAAGCATTCAATAAGTATTTATTAAGGGTTCATTATTCAGAAACACACACTGGCAAGCAGTACACTCAATGCTCATGCCCTTGTGGAGTTTTCAGTTTAGTTCGTGAGACAGAAAATCAAATGGAATGGCTAAGAGAGAGAACACAGGAGGGGTCCTAATCCAGAGCTTCTTTGAAACAGGGACTTTTGAGCTGATATCTGAAGGATCGGTACAAGTGAACTAGGTAGGAAGAGAAAGGGATAGGGAAAGAAAGAGTATTCCATGCAGAGGGAATAAAACACATAAAGGTTCTGAGGCAGGAAGAAACATAGTATAAAAACACAACTGGAAAAAAACCAGTATCTAGTATGTACAAAGAAGGCCAGGAGGGCAGAGGATAAACCTGGAATGACAAGGGAGAGGGAGGCAGATTATACAAGTCTTTGAGTATTTTATTTATTCATTTGTTTCATAAATTAGTTGATACCTACAATTTAACAGGGACTGGGGATTTGGAAATGAACAAAACAGATAAAAATCTCTACCTTCATGGAGCTTAATGGAGGGGGCAAAGAATTGTTTTTTAAATAAATATATGGTAAGTCATTCTGATAACTACAGGGGAAAAAGCAAAATAACAAGACAAGTAATTTAAGCGGAGGAGGTTACAATTTCTGATAAGAGTGGACAGGAAAAGGATCACTGAAAAAAATGACATTTAAGCAAAAATCTGAAGGAAGTAAAGGAGATACTAGCTATGAAAATACGTGAAGAAAGCTTGCTCTAGGCAGAGGAAGAGCAAGGGCAAAAACCTGAGATGTGAGCATGGCTTGGCATGTCTGAGGAATATCAAGAAGGCCAACGTGGCTGGAGAAAACAGGCAAAGGCAAGAATCACAGGGGATGAGGTTAGAGCCATAACAGGAGCCAGATCATGTGGGACCTTTTAAGTCACTCTAAAGATTCTGGCTTTCACTCTGGGTAAGAAAGAAAGTGACGCCGGGCGTGGTGGCTCACGCTTGTAATCCTGGCACTTTGGGAGGCTGAGGCGGGAGGATCACTCAAAGTCAGGAGTTCGAAACCAGCCTGAGCAAGAGCGAGACCCCATCTCTACTAAAAAAATAGAAAGAAATTCATTGATCAACTAAAAATATATAGAAAAAATTAGCCGGGCATAGTGGCGCATGCCTGTAGTCCCAGCTACTCGGGAGGCTGAGGCAGAAGGATTGCTCGAGCCCAGGAGTTTGAGGTTGCTGTGAGCTAGGCTGACGCCATGGCACCCTAGCTCTGGTAACAGAGTGAGACTCTGTCTCAAAAAAAAAAAAAAAAAGAAAGAAAGAAAGTAAGTGACTAATGATGATTTTGAGTAGAAGAGGGGACTCTCATGTTTAAAGGATCACTCTATAGAGATTATATGAAACGAGGACATGGACAGAAGCAGGAAGCACAAAGAAAAGGCTATCACAATAATCCAGATGAGAGATGATGTTGCCTTGGACCAAAATGCAAGAGTAGGAGGAGGTGGGAAGGGAATGGTCCATATTATGAAGATAAAGCCAAGAGGATTTGATTGTACAGACTGAAGTTAAGGATGACACCAAGGTTTTTTGTCTGAGTAACTGCAAGGATAGAATTGTCATTTATTGGGGTAAAGACAGAGAAATAAGTTTTAAATTAAGGGTCAGGATTTAGGCTTTGAACAGTTTAAGAGATGCCACCTAAGTAGTAGTAAGGACCTGGATGCAGATATAAACATGATCATCACCAATGTTAGAGGTAGCATTTACGGTCATCAGATAGATGAGATCACCAAAGGATTAAGAGTAGACAGAAAAATGAAAGGGCCCAAGGACTGTGGTTAGGCACTACTAAGAGATCAAAGAAATGTAAAAGAACCTAACAAAAGGGATTAAGAAAAGAGAGTGTTTGAGGAGAGAGAGAAGAACGTGCACAATTGTCATACAGGGGAGTAGAAGAATAATGGACTAGAACAATTAGGATTACAGGGGAGCACTAAAAACTCACTTCAAGGTAATTACAATGAATATAAAGTGAAATCAATTATGTATGTATGTATTTTCCTCCAGCAAATCAACTTGGTCTATTCTGCACTTGTGAAGTTACAGGTGCAGAAGAGGCAAAGAGTTGTACTCCATCAGTAATTTATAAGTCAAGTACAAGGAATAAAGAGAATAGTCAAGGGAGCTGAAGAATTATGCAGGGGAATGGTTATAATGATAGACTATGCAATCTGTACCAGACACAGAAAACGAGAGGAGGATAAGGAATAGAGTGGTAGGTGAGTGAGCTAGAAAGCTAGGATATGCTAGTCAGAGTGTGAAGCTAAAAACTGAAATTATAAAGGGGGTACAATTACCGGTAATAGCAAGATCTGGTGTCTGGCTAGGGAAACAACTGGCTGACAAGATAAGAGAAGGAGGGAAGTCAAGCAATTGAGAGGCCAGAATAGTAAAAAGGACCAAGTTCATGAAAACTGAAATCAACAATCATTATGTTAATTGGGAAAAAAAAACCCACAAATTCTATAAAATAATTTAAATAGGTTTATTCTGAGCCCATATGAGTGGCCATGGCCCAAGAAGCATCATCTTAAGAAGTCCTGAGAAAGTGCACCATAGGTGGCCGGGTTATAGTCTGGTTTTATACATCTTAGGAAGAAAGTAAATGCAGGTAAAATCAAAAATCAAAAGATAGTATACATTGGTTTGGCTCAAAAAGGCAGGACATCTCAAAGCAGAGGCTTATAGGTGGTTTCAGAGATTCTTTGATTTGTAATTGGTTAAAGAAATAAAGCTTTTTCGTCTACGGCCATACCAGCCTGAACGCGCTTGATCTTGTCAGAAATAAAGCTTTTTCTAAAGACTTGGAGTTAGAAAGGAATGCTTGAGTTAAGATAAGGGGATCTGCTATCTGTCATGTGATGCTATACCAGTCAGGTTGGAAAGTAAGCCACATTATACCAAGTTAATTTAAAAAACCCATTTAATGAGATTCTGGGGTTTGTAAGGCCTGATTTAACCTTTGCCTTGCATGGTCTTAGGTCCTGTTTGTAATACAATATCTTACTGCCAAAAAGAGTCTGTTTTGTCATTCTTATAATCTCTCCTTTAACATTAATGCCAGTGTGTTTAAACTCCAAAAAGAGGGGTATGAGGAGGTATGTCAGATCTCCCTTTCCATCACAGCTTTACTGTTTTTCTGAGGTTCCCTTAGCCAAAAGGGGGGTCCGTTCAGTCGGGGGCGGGGGTGTGCTTAGGATTTTATTTTTAGTTTATAATTATGACAGGAGTATGGTATACCACATTAATAATTTAGTACTTTATCCCAAAAGCAATAGGAAGCTGGTAGAAGATTGTATGAGGAAGGAAATTCACTTGTTTTACACATGTATGTCAAGTCTCATGCTTTGGAATAGCCCTGCCAAATTGAACAACACAGCAACTTCTGAAAATATCACTGTTTTTAAATCTCTGCCTCCCTAAAGTTCCTGGAATGCTAAGACCTTTCTCAACCAAGCAAATTCCTGCTTCTAAGGCCCAGCTCAAACAGAACTCTTCCAGAAAATGTTACCTGACTTCCTAGGTGCAGTTTGTCACTCCCTTATGTGTATTTCCAAACTCTTTTGCACTATAAACCATAGCTACCATTTATCAGACTCTCAAAGCTGTCAAGCCCTACAATGAAGAGCTTTATAGTCTTTATATCAATTCATCCTAATAACTTCATAAAGTAGGTATAATTATTGCCTACATTTTAAAAATGAAGAAACTGAGGTAACTTAGGTGTCAAATAATTTGCTCACAGACATGCAAAGTGCTGGAGCCAGGATACGAACATAAGTAGTCTGATTTCTTAGCCCATGGCCTTAACTATTATATAAAATGATCTCCCAAGGAGGTAATATGAACATGCTATAGTACAGCATTTAAAAGTAGGAGTTTTAGGCCGTGCCTATAATCCTAGCACTCTGGGAGGCCAAGGCAGGAGGATCGCTCAAGGTCAGGAGTTTGAGACCAGCCCGAGCAAGAGCAAGACCCTGTCTCTACTAAAAATAGAAAGAAATTAATTGGCCAACTAAAAATATATAGAAAAAAAGATTAGCCGGGCATGGTGGCACATGCCTGTAGTCCCGGCTACTAGGGAGGCTGAGACAGAAGGATTGCTTGAACCTTGGAGTTTGAAAGTTGCTGTGAGCTAGGCTGACGCCACGGCACTCTGGCAGGGGCAACAGAGTAAGACTCTGTCTCAAAAAAAAAAAAAGTAGGAGTTTTACGGGGTCAGGACTATGCCTTAATTATCTTTGTATCTCCTCTAACACATAACACAATATCAAGTGCACACTAAGAACTCATTAAGTCTGCAGTTCCCAATCCCCAGGACCTGTTAGGGCCTGGGCCACACAGCTCCGCCACCACTTCCCCTCCCCCCATACCTCCCCAACCCCCATCTGTGGAAAAACTGTCTTCCATGAAACTTGGGGGAACTGGGTCGTCATACAGCAGGAGGTGAATTTATAGCCACTCCCCAGCTCCCCATCGCTGGCATCCCTATCTGAGCCCCTTCATTCCCCTGTCAGAGGTGGAGAAATTGTCTTCCATGAAAGAAGTCCCTAGTGGTAAAAAGGTTGGGGACTGCTGAATTAAGTGCAAAAGCAAAGAATGAAGACGGTCTGCATGAACCACCTCCATCTCCCCAATCCAGAATCCAAGAGCCAAAAGGCTGAGCATACAGTCCTTAGAGATTAGCTCTCCTGGTTGTGTTTAGTAGACTCAATTCAGCAAGCGCCAATAAACATCTCCAAGAAATAAATTAAAAATTAGTTTACTACTTTCTATCATTAGTTCTATAATATCTTGTACAGTACTAGGACACCGATTATCAATTTAAAAACCTAGTTGTTTAATTTCTGATGTACTTGGGTCACAAAGTTTATTACCAACTAGCCCATGGCACACTTAGAACTAGGGGAATTTCCTGCACGTGAGTTTGCAGGCATATTTAGACACATTGAACTATAACCATCTCCCTCATCAATTAGGCTACACTCATTTTTTCAAGTCCCTATGGTTTCTATTGAAGCTGTTCACCTTACTGTATCTCTTCTATCTTTAAAACCCAGTTCAGAATTTATACCCCAAAATAAGTTTTTATAACTAACTCCTTGCAGATGATCATGTAGTATTTAGATATGGGAAGGAGAATTCTGGTTAAGTCAATATCTTTTTAGCTGAAAGGCATTTGGACTATAAATGTTCAAAGAACTAGAATAAAAGTTAACGAACACAAAACTGTTCATAATTCTCTTATTACTCAGAAGGCACTTGGAACATTTTAATTTTTTAAATGTATCACTGGGAACTTTAATATGATCTGTAAATACAGTCACAGAGGATTAAGTTAAATAAATATTTACTGCCTAGATGGCAATATCCTAAAAGCTTTTTTAAAATTTTATTTCAGAGCCATGCGTGGTGGCTCATGCCTGTAATCCCAACAACTGGGGAAGTGGAGACGGGAGAATTGCTTGAGCCCAGGAGTTCAAGACCAGCCTGGGCAATACAGTGAGACCCCCATCTCTAAAAAAATAAAATAAAATAAAATTTGTCTACGCCTCTGTACTCACAGCTACTTAGGGGGCTGAGACAGGGTAGGGGAGGTATCGCTTTAGCCCAGGAATTCAAGGATGCAGCAAGCTATGACTCTACCACTGCACTCCAGCATGAGTGACAAAGTGAGATCCCATCTCTAAAAAACTAAGTAAATTTTATTTTAACTTTAAAATTAATCCCCAGCATCATTATATTTATTTGTCCATTTCGAAGGAAGAAGGAAGAAGGAAGGAAGGAAGGAAGGAAGGAAGGAAGGAAGGAAGGAAGGAAGGAAGGAAGGAAGGAAGGAAGGAAGGAAGGAAAAGGTCATGGGAGGTAACAGAAGTATCTGCAAAAATTAAATACACCGGTCGTTTGAGCTTTCTAGCAGTTGAATGTGCTTACTGTGTCTGCTCTATTTGGCTTACTAGGCAGCTTTATCTACAACATCAAAATATCTTCTCATAAAACCTGAAGTTAATTTTCATTGTTTCGTACCAATCAAAAGGAGACAGTATGATACTTTTTGTGTAAGAAAAAGGAGAAAATAAGAAAACATGCATGTATCTACTTAGCATTACAAAAATGAAAACAAAGATAAACCAGAAGACAATGAAGTCAGTTACCTAATTAAGGGGTGGGAAAGACAAGATAGGAAGGAAAGGATATGAAAAGGAATATACCTTTCTGAATAGTTTTGACTTTGGAAAGCATGTTAATACTCTATGTAAAAATAAAGTAAGAATGATAAGAGGGAAAACACCTAAAATGAAAGCAAACTGAAACAAATAAACCTAATTGTATTTTAGAAATACTGTAATCACACCCAAGGAGAAGGAAGGACGAAATGGAAGAGGACAGACAACAGACTAATCTGAATAACTCAAACACAATATGTTGACTAGATATCCTTAGGCTTGGGGAGGGTCAAATATGTTGGGGAGTCAGGGAAAGTATGGTTAGTGGAAAAATTAGGGAACACCTTGACTGAGTATGTAGAAGAATGTTCATTTCAATGATACTTTCAAAAGGAAAAAAGTGAAAGCAACCTAAATGTCCAAAGGGGGATAATCTCTTTAATTATGATACACTGTACTACGTACATATCAAGTAATGCATGTTATAAATCATATAAATACTTATATTACCTCAGGTAAAAATTCAAGGGACAAAATTAAATGCTATAATTTCAATTATATAAAAAATACATTACAAAATCCGAAATATCAAGAATAACTACCTATGCTTGGTGGAAGTTTAGATTTATTTCTTCATATTTATACTTTTCATATGTTTAAATGTTCTATAAGGAGCATATATACTTTTATAAAAGTTTAACAAAATCCAAAAAGACAGGCCTGGCAAAAGTAAAAGTGGAACATGGAAAGGAGGATTAAAATATACATAATTCACATCAGAGTCTATCTTCAATTTAGCTCCTATTGAAGGAACATGTGCAAAGAGCATGGGCCTTCAAGTCAGACATAATTTCCAGTGTAGCCACTATCTGTACTACCTCTCTCACCCTCAATTTGTCCATCTGTAAAATGAGGAATTTCTAACGCCAAAATATTGTAGTGAGGATTAAAAATATATAATATGTAAAGTATCTGGAACTAAGCAGATATCCATTTAAGAGTTCTCTTTCTCTCTCCTTCTCTTCTATTTAAATTACGAATGCATTTACTATAGTTTGAACTAAAGCAATATCAAAAGTTTACTCTTACCCAAAGAGGACTTTTAAATGCCTGAGCTATGAAGCTAATCATAAAAATATATGAATATTGTTCATCTATTAAAATGTTTTAAATAGAACACAGAAGATATATTGATAACTGTCACATACATAGTCATTAGAAAGCTAGCTTTTTATACTGGGTAACCAGTGTATATACCAAGTTATTGATCTTCTATTATTCCTATATTAGTTAGGCTTTAATGTACATATATTTCAGTTTTGCATAAATGCTTCTCAGTCACTTATTAATGTGGTTATGCTCCTTCCTAAAACAGAAAAAGGAGAACGGTTCTTTAGCCACATTTGTGTCAGACTGATAAAAGAAAAGTAGACTTACACTAAGTAAATACTAGGCACACAAAGGGAAGAAGAGTCACAAAAGAGCAGAGCATTAGGGCAGGAAGAGCCATATGTTTGCCTATGTTTTTTCCATGTGTTGTTGGAGGCTCTTTGGCCTAAATTTCCATTTAAAGTCCCCAGATAATGATATTAACCCTGCTACATATTTAAATAACAAGAGTTATAATACTGGGATTGATTCTCAAGAGAATAAATTGTTATCTGAAATCAAATAAATCATTTCGGCTCACTTAAATCCGTAAAGCTCTAAAATGACATATAAACATTTCAAAACAGAACTTTAAAAAAACAGTAGCAATGTAGCTCAATGAGTTAAACTTCCAAATAATTATTTATTTGGTGGACATGGAGGAAGGAAGAATGAAAGCCTGAAATCTATATAAAACCAAAGTAAATATGTTAACAATGACTCAAAATGAGAATAAAAGAAAAAGCTGCTTGACCTGAGTATGTCAAAGTCATAACAATTTCATGGAAGAAAGTCATGCACATAATAAAGATAAAAATGGCAAGAAGTCTTACCATTTATTTTTAAAATTCAGAACACAGACTAAGGTTTCATTACTACATACAAGATTATGGCATGGCAAAGAGGTGTATTTTAAAAGCATATGTGTCATCTATTTCTAACATTGGTACCAGATGAAATAAATTTTAATGTGGATGCATACATTTTGGTTAATTTTATCTTTTTTTTTTTTTTTTTTTTTTTAAATAGAGTCAGGGTCTTGCTCCGTCTCCCAGGCTAGAGTGCAATGGCACCATGATAGCTTCCTGCAACCTCAAACTCCTGGGCTCAAGAGATCCTCCCGCCTCTGCCTCCCAAAATGTGAGATTACAGGCGTGAATCACTGCACCCCACCTATGTTATCATATTGTTAACAATGCAGTACCTTAAAAACATTCTTAGAATAAATATGATGACCAGCTACCATTTTATCCAAAATCTTTTTTAATTACACATAATAAATGAAAACAAATTTACAAATTTTTCAGTAATAAAAAATAATAGCTAACAAGAGCAATAAAATTTCTAGACAAATAAAAAGAATGGGTTTGATTTAGACTATACATTTTACAACCGATACACCATTATTAGAGTCTAAATTATGTGCAAAGCACTGTGCTAAGTAACTTTTAGGGTAAGACAAAGAAAGAAGGTCCATATAATCAAAGATTTATAATTGGGTTAAGGAAACACAGCACAAATGTATAGAAAGTCATGAATTCCAGCTCTGAAAGAGGTAAAAATGCCACTTATTATTAATACTCAGTCTATACCTTAGTTTCCTCATCTGTAAAATGAGGATAATAATAGTTAGTACCTGCCTCATGGAGTTGTTTTGAGGATTAACCAAATTAGAACACGTAAAATGCTACGAATGATCCCTAACATAAGTAATAACTTGTTAAGTGTTAGCTATTATTAAGATACAGGATAAAAAGGAATATAAACAATAAAGAGACATTCCATAACAAGTGGTCATAATTTTCCAAAAAATGTTTTGACCTAATAAAACTTATGCAGGAGTTCATAACTTAGAAAGGTACAAATTTTATACCTGACGTTACACACTATAAATTTTAGTCATGATTTATATGAATGTTCACACTTACCTTGCACCTATATCATAAAAACAAAGATCATACAGTTGTTTTATTTGCCAAAGCAACCTGAATCAAAGATTTATAAAATAAACTATTTCCAAGTTAAATATAATATTTAGGGATAGAATCATAGAATCTTAGGCCTAAAAAGTCTTAGAACATAAGTTTATAAACTGTTTTCTGACCTGGTTACCTTCCTTCCTCCAGCACTTAGCTCTTTCTGTTCATATGATAAACTTCTGAGACCTTTTTGAAAACCGTATCAGCAAGTGTGCAGTTCTTGAATTATTCACCTTGTCCTGAAATTCTTTGTGGTTCCTATTATTGTTCATTTTGTTAGAGATTCTAGAATTAGCTCTGTTTCTTGAAAATACTTTCTTAAATAATAGCTATAATTGGAAATAATTATTCTTATTCTAAAATAGCTTAAAAAACTAGTACTTTCCCCCCTTCTCACTAGTGCACTTGACTAGTCTAAAAACAAATAAAATTTTTAAAAAAATTTTTAAAAAGCATGAAAAACTAGATTTTACATGGTAATTTAACAATGCATGTTAAATTGTTTAATTAAAAAACTTAAAGTAGGCACTCTTAGTCTGCATTTATTAGAGACCTTCAAGGAGATTATAGTATTTTATCACATTTTCAAAGGGGGTTTTTTGACACAGAAAAGGCTAAAAACCACGACTTTAAAAAAAAGTAATTAATTTTAGTCACCCAGAAAATAAATTATTTCAACACTATAATTTGATCTTTAATATTGTTATAATTTAATTAATTAACTTGTTATTAATCAACAAACACCTCTTGGGATGGCTATCCCGCTACCAGTATTCACTCTTCTCTGGAGAGGGCTGCAAACACAGGGGAAAGATGTACATCTAAGATATTTTTAATATACTTCCTTGGTTCTACCTAATTGATCTAGAGGTTGACCCGGCATCTAGGCTATTCATATTCTTTCCCCCAGAAATTTAAAACTAATATACTACCTTTGTATTAAACTGAGAAATTAATAATGGAGTAAGAGTGAAAAAGAAACACATATCCACATTTTGGAACTGAAAGGTACCAAAAAGATTCTTCTAAATCATTTATTCATTTTCCCCAACTGGGCCCAAATCGAACTCTTATAACAAACCAGTAATTGAAATCACTAGCTAGGATCTCAAGAGTTCAGTGCTTCTACACGAATTAAGTTCTCATTACATATGAAGAAATGTTATAAGAACAAATATCCTTATGTAAGCCAATTAACAGTTCCTGCTTGATTTTATTCAAAACAATATTTCTAGAAGGGAAAAGCCACATTTTAACATCAAACAAAAGAGGATGTTTTTGGACAGACTTCTCTACACCTGACTGCCAAGTCTTTTAGCTAGGAACACTAAATTATCATTGGTAACTAATTACATCCTTTCTCAGCCCATGAGCTTCATCATGTTGCCATAAATATCCCTCCAATCAAATTAAGAAATAGCAAGTCTTTTCTACAGAAACCCCTATTTCCTCATTTTCTCCTTGACCCAACACTGGGCCTTTCACTCCAGGTGTAACTCATCTAATCCAGCACCTCATTACCTGTTGTACCTGATTATCTGCAGGCTCATAAAGTAAAATAGTTAAGGGATTTTTGAAATTTTTGACATGACCTAGGGCAAGAAATATACTTTACATTACAATTTAGTACCTGTACATACACAAAACAAAAATCTCATGAAGCAATAGTTTAATACAGTCTGATATGTTCCACTTCATTCTTTCAGAATAGTGATCATAATTTTCTAAACTAATTTCACAAGCCAAGCTATGAACCACAATTTAAAACAATGTAAGTATAAAACATCATAATCAAATGTTTATTCCAGGAATGAAGGTTGGTTTAGCAATCAAAAATCGCAGAGGTTTGGGGGGTGGGGGGAGCGATGGATTACAAACTGACATTGTTTCTTAAAAAAAAAAAAAAAAAAAAAAAATTCAGAAGGGACACTTAGTGGCTCACATCTGCAATCCTAGCACTTTGGGAGGCTGTGATGGGAGGAGTTCGAAGTTACAGTGAGCTACTATGGGACCACTGAACTCCAGCCTGGGTGACAGAGTGAGACCCTGTCTCTATAAATAAATGAATGGATGGATGGATGGATGGAAGGAAGGATGGATGGATGAATGGATAAACCATTCACATTAGCATCAACAATATGAAATTTTAGGGATATAACTGGTAAAAGGTGTGCATGACCCATATACTAAAGACTACAAAACTCTGCTGAGAGTAAAGATCTAAATAAACAGAGAAATAGTCGGAAAACTCAGTTAAGATGTCATCAATTCTCCCCAAATAGATTTATAGACTGAAGGCAACACCAAGCAAAATCCCACCAGGCTTTTTGGTAGAAATGGCATGCTAATTCTAAAATTTATATGGAAATGCAGAAGACCTAAACTATCCAAAATAACTTTGCAAAAGATGAACAAAGTTGGAGACATTATATTACCAATTTCAAGACTTATAAAAAGGAGGAGACGAGACCAGACGAAGAGACCAGGCCAGACAAGGAAAAGGAGACCAGCCCAGAAGAGGAGACCAGACAGGACAAGGAAGAGCAGACGAGACCGAAAGAGGAAGACGAGAGCAAACCGGACAAAGAGGAGACGAGACCAGACGAGACCAGACTGAAAGAGGAGACCAGACTGGAAGAGGAGATGAAACCGGAGGAGGAAGAGGAGACCAGACCGGATGAGGAAGAGGAGAGGAGACCAGATGAGTTCAGACTGGAAGAGGAGACCAGACTAGAAGAGGAGACAACAACAGACGAGGAAGAGGAAGAGTAGACAAGACCAGACGAGGAAGAGGAGAGAAGACCAGATGAGGAGGACACCAAACTGGATGAGGAACAGGAGACCAGATCGGATGAGGAAGAGGAGACCGGACAGCACAAGGAAGAGATGACGAGACCAGACGAGGAAGAGGAGAGCAGACCAGAAGAGAGGAAGAGATGAGACTGGATGAGGAAGAGGAGACTGGACAAGGAGAGGAGACCAGGTGAGGAAGAGGAGACCAGACCGGACAAGGAAGAGACAGTACAGAAAAAATGAGACCAAATAATATTTGTCTATGAATAAACAGGTATTTATAATTATATTAATGAAGCATTCCAGTAAATTTCTAGCTCCACCATGAATCACTTCACAGAAATTTGTTGCTCCTCAAATTTCTTCCAGCAGTATTCATGCTCTCCTCATGATTTGTTTCATACAAGTTCCACAAGTTGTACTTTTTTTGTTTTGTTTTGTTTTGTTTTTTCACTTCCCATGTGAACCTGGGTGATTTATTAATCGGTGATAAGCTTCTTCAAATACAAATCAAAGGTAATATTTACCTTATTGGGTTGCTTAGAGGATTAAAAGGAATACAATACATCTAGCAAAGAAAATTTCTCTGGGTGTACGTTTAACAATGTCAGTTTCTTTTCTCCTATTCAATTTTTTTTTTCAGGGTATTAAGGGGCTACAAATGCTTCGGTTACATAAATTGCCTTTGCACCATCCAAGTCAAAGTTACAAGCATGCCCATCCCCCAGAGTGTGCACTGCATTTGTTAAGTGTGAATTTAGCCATTCCCTCCTCCCACGTCCTACCTACTTGATACCCTAAGAATGTTACTTCCCATATGTGCACCTTAGTGTTGATGGATTAGTACCAATTTAATGCTGATACTTGTTTTTCCATTCTTGTGATATTTCATTTTGAAAAATGAGCTCCAGCTCCATCCAGGATAATACAATAGGTAGTTCACCATTTTTTATGGCTGAGTAGTACTCCATGGTATACATACACCACATTTTATTAATCCACTCATGTATTGATGGACACTTGGATTGTTTCCATATCTTTGCAATTGCTCGTTGTGCTGCTATAAACATTTGAGTGCAGATGTCTTTTTTCCTTTGAGTAGATACCTAGTAGTAGGATTGCTGGGTCAAATGACAGTTCTACTTCTAGTTCTCTGAGGTATCACCCTACTACTTTCCATAGAGGTTGTACTAGTTTGCAGTCCCACCAGCAGTGTATGAGTGTTCCTCTCTCTCCACATCCACACCAGCATTTGCTGTTTTGGGACTTTTTGATAAAAGCCGTTCTCATGGGAGTTAAGTGATATTTCATTGTGGTATTGATTTGCATTTCCCTGGTGATCAGAGATGTTGAGCATTTCTTCATATGTTTGTTGGCCATGAGTTTATCTTCTTTTGAAAAGTTTTTGTTCATACCCTTGGCCCACTTTTTAATGGAGCTGTTTGATTTTTTTCTTGCCAATTTGCTTGAGTTCTGTGTAGATTCTAGTTATTAGTACTTTATTGGATATATACCGTGTTTCCATGAAAATAAGACAGGGTCTTATATTTATTTTTCCTCAGGACGACACCCTAGGGCTTATTTGCAGGGGATGTGTTGTTTTCTCCTCAAAGCCTCAGCTTGCAGCACACACAGGATGGCCAGGACCTGACAGGGGGAGCCAACCTTGTTGGTGGGGCTGCCCACACCTTTCCGGTCACCTCTGGGATAGTAGTTGTCACAATGGGGCAGATGAGAAGGGCTGCTCATCTTCTTTACCACTCCTTGATGAAATGCATGGGTTGTGCAGATATGCTGCGTAGCCACGCCCATCAATAGGTCTTATTTTCGGGGTAGGGCTTATATTGCACAAATGCTTAGAAATCCTGCTAGGGCTTATTTTATGGGTAGGTCTTATTTTCAGGGAAACACGGTAGCATGAAAATATTTTCTCCCATTCTGTGAGTTGTCTATTTGCTCAAATGATAGTTTCCTTGGCTGTATTGAAGCTTTTTAATTTGATCAGGTCCTATTTATTAATTTTTCTTGTTGTTGTGGTTGCTTTTGGGCTCTTCTTCATAAATTCTTTGCCTAGGCTGATGTCTATAAGAGTTTTCCCAATATTTTCTTCTATTAATAGAATTCTTATGATTTCATGCCTTAGGTTTAAGTCTGTTATCCATAGTGAATTGATTTTTGTGAGAGGTGCAGATCCTGTTTCAGTCTTCTACGTGTAGCTATCCAATTTTCCCAGGACTGTTTATTGAATAGTGATTCTCTTCCCCAGTGTATGTTTTTCTCTGCTTTGTCAAAGATCAGATGACAATATGAGGATGATTTTATATCTGGGTTCTCTGTTCTGATCTATTGGTCTATGTCTCTGTTCTTGTGCCATAACCATGCTGTTTTAGTTACTATAGCCTTGTAATGTAGCTTAAAGTCTGGTAATTGATGCCTCTGAATTTATTATTTTTGCTTAAGGTTGCTTTGGCTATACAGGGTCTTCTCTGATTCCATATGAAGTGTAGAATTATTTTTCATAGATCTACAAAAAATGATGTTGGTGTTTTCATAAGGATTGCATTGAATCTGTACATCACTTTGGGTAGTACAGACATTTTAACAATGTTGATTCTACCAATCCATGAGCATGGTATGATTTTCCATCTGTTTATATCCTGTGTTCTTTCTTTCCTCAGTATTTCATATTTCTCCCTATAGGTCTTTCACCTCTTTAGTTAAATATATTCCTACGCATTTTCTTTTCTTTGTCGTTTTGTGAATGGTATTGAGTCTCTGATTTGGTTCTCAATTTGATTGTTGGAGTATAGGAATGCTACTGATTTGTGTACATTGATTTTGTAATTGAAGACTTTGGTGAATTTATTTATCAATTCCAATGATCTCTTGGCAGAATCTTGGGGCTTTCTAGATATAAGATCATATCATCAGCAAAGAGCAATAGTTTGACCTCTTCTGCTCCCCATTTGGATGCCCTTGATTTCCTTCTCTTGTCTGACTGCTCTGGCTAGGACTTCCAGCACTATGTTGAATAGGTTATGGAGGGCAATCTTGTCTGATTCCAGTTTTAAGTTGGAATGCTTTCAATTTTTCCCTGTTCAGTATGATATTGGCTGTGGGTTTATCATATATGGCTTTTATCCTTTTGAAGCAGGTCCTGTCTATGTCTATTTTATTAAGCATTCTTATTACAAAAGGGTGCTGAATTTTGTCAAATGTTTTTTCTATGTCTATTGAGAGGATCATATGGTCTTGTTTTTGATTCTATTTATGTGGTGAATTACATTTATAGATATGCATATGTTGAACCATCCCTGCATCTCTGGGATGAAGCCCACTTGGTCATGATGGATTTTTTTTTGACTTCTTCCTGCTTCCTATAGTTTTATATTTTAACTTCTGGTTTATAATTCTAGTGTAGATTTTTTCCCAAAAATAGATGAGTATGCCTGTATATTGTGTATTTAATTTACATAATTTTTTTCTTATAGCAAATATAACCACTATATGAACTAACTGTTCCATTCTTTCCTTTTGGAAAACGAAATTTTTTGAAGTATTGAAATTTATTGGGCTTTTTCAAGAAAGCAAAAGATAACATTTATTATTGCTCCTCTTTTACTGCATTTGCACAAGGTAGGCAAATTTACAATACATATGATTCTGCTTTTAAATCTTAGTCACCACCTTCAAAATCTTTTTCACACATTAACTTGCCTTTCCACCCCATCCTCAAAAGTTGGTTTTCCATAATCTTTAGTGCCCATGTATGAGAAATGGCTTCCTTTTTTTTAAATAACTAGTCATGTCATTTGTCTTCCAACAACTCATATCTTATTACTCTCTTCTGGGGACTAACTAGCTTCATAAAAGTTTAAGCAAGAGTCTTTAAAAATTCCATACAGGTAGCATTAATTAGTTAAAACAAGGTAAAGAAAATTAGCATTACTCTCTTAAACATTAGCATCTGACAAAATTGCTTAATAACTCTACATCAAAATTTTTAATTTACATAATCAAAATATGGCAGTGTTCCATGTGCTATTCATTTACATTTTTTTTCTCAAGCACATTATTGAAATTAAATAAAATTGATATGCTTATATTCAATTTGCAGTCAATTTCAAAAGTGAAAAAGATTTTTTCAATTTTTTGAAATTGTCTTTAAAAATAAGTAATAGTGTTTTTTGTTAACAATTGAGAAAGTCCAAAGACCCAGATATAATAGTATATTTTTAAATATTTTCCATTTTTTTCTATTTTATAAAATTCAGTATGCAGGTTATTGCTTTAGTGAAATTAATTTACCTAATCTGCATTTTTCTTATATTTGAAAATTGATTGTTATTGAGAACTGGTTACAATTTTGCCATGTAAGAAATAATATAAAACAATCATAAATTTAATATTAATGATAAAATTTTATAGATATTATATCAATTTCTCAAAAATTGATCCAAATAATACTTGCCATGTAGATGAGTACCTTATTAATTTGCCATCTCTTTGCAATTTGTTTCAAAGATTCATCTTTTGGTTCATATAATACAATGATCCCTATAAGGTCTGACACATAAACCAAATTGGTGGTGGTTGAACTTTTTACCCTTTCTCACAGTGTCAGATTAGTGTGAATGCTTCTCAAAAAGAAAGAAACATAACTGAGAGAAAAATTACCAGTTCCCTTAAATGTCAAAACCTTGGGCTTTAAGGAAGACATACGTGAAGCTAATGTTTTGAGATAAAAAGTGCTGAATTAAATATGCATATAATGTTTGTATTATATTAACATGTTATATAGCATATAACATATAATATGTACATGTTTTATATTAATAATGTTATTCTACAATTCCATAATAGAATGAAAAGAGCCCAGATAGGGATGCCAGAAAAACCCTACTCAAATCCTGCCATATTTTTCACTTGAACACATTTCTTAACTTTTCTCAGTTTCACTTTTGATTTTTATAAAATCTGGGTGGAATATATCTAATTGACAGAGCTCTTTTAAGGATGGTCTGAGTTAATATATTGCAAATAAATAATAGCTGACATCTCTGCACCAGGATTTTACATATACCAAGTCTCCAAAATCCTTTAAGGCAGATTATATTATTATCCCCAATTTACAAATGAGAAAATAAAAAAGAGGTACTGAAAGAGAGAACACATGGCCTAAAGTCATACAGCTTGTGTGACCAAGGATCCAAATCCAAGTTAGCTTACCTTGCCATCTACTTCCTTCTAACATGCATCAGCTCCCACGGAGCTAGTTACATAGTAGGAAGGCTCAAGAAATGTTAGTTCCCTTCATCAGTCTTTCCTAACATTAAATATCCTGGGGAAGTGAAATCATTCAGACTTTAGCAAGATAACTCTGTGTTTCTTATGGCCAGAGATACCAGCAAATAGTGGATAATATAAAACTTCATCACTTTCAATGTTGAAAAATAGGATCACAATTGTGGGAAACAGACAATTTAGGGGGAATTGTTGCCTTCATATCTATGCTTTACGACATACCTGGGACAAATGTTTATTGGGCAATAAAGTTCTCCGCCTAGTGTTATTACCCAAAGCACAGTCTGTGAGCATTTTCTGATGCTTTGACATCTGGGTACTTGCTGACCCTGGAGGGATTGCCCCTCTGAGGGTTAGTCAATTCCTAGAGATGATAAACAACTCACCTGTGAGTGTACTTTTTGAACACAGACCAACCACTCTAGAGCCCACACCCCAACCACCTTCTTTATTGGAGTCTCACACTCTGGATCACTATCCACTCACCCTAATTATCCCAGGCCTAGATGCCAGACAGCTAGAAACAGTTTCTGTGTTCAAAGCTTGCTGAAATTACTCAAACTAGCCAATTCTAAAACTGCTTACTCTGTGTCTCCTGTTCCTTCCCATGGATACCCAAACAAAGGTTTTTGACACACACACAAAAAAAAAGACTATTAAAAAATGCTCAACATCTCTAATCATCAGGGAAATGCAAATCAAAACCACAGTGAGATACACTTAACTGCAGTGAGAATGGCTTCTATCAAAACTCCCAAAACAACATATGTTGTCATGGATGTGGAGAGATTCTAACACTAATACACTGCTGGTGGGACTGTAAACTAGTACAACCTCTAA